>JAECUM010022757.1:0-29046 GCA_016617855.1 Megalonaias nervosa | reverse complement strand
TGTAAATTATATATATATATATATATATATATATATATATATATATATATATATATATATATATAAAACACCTCCCCTTATAAAGAAAAAGAAAGATACAATTAATCTTTCTTTTAACTATAGTCAAAATACACGTGATAAAATACATAAGATGAAATATGAATGACACAAAGTATACATGAGACAATATAATATTTCTATACATGTGAAAGTGCGTCTGCTATTAGATTGTCTTTTCCCTTGACATGCCTGATGTCAATATTGTATTCCTGCAACATCAAACTCACCTTAATAATCTGATTTTGTTTTTCATTCTGCCAATAAAAGTAATGGGGTTATGATCACTAAATAGAATAATCGGAGAAGGTGCTGAGCTAATGTACACTTCAAAGTGTTACAAAGACAATATCAAAAGCCAAATATTCCTTCTAAATTGTGGAATCATTTCTCTGGTGCTTATTTAATTTCTTAGAAAAATAGCACGCTGGATGATCCACACCATTTCTTTCTTCTTGAATCAATACTGCACCAACCCCTACATCACTTGCAACAACAGACATTTTAAATCGACTGAAATTTGCAGCTGAAAGAACTGGAGCACTTTTAGGTATGGCCTTTAATCTATCGAATGCCTCCTGACATTTTTCAGAGCAATAAAACTTGGTTTTCTTACTCAACAAATTTTTCAGGGGTTCAACAGTTATGGAAAAATTGAAACAAAATTTCCGATAATATCCAGCCATACCCAAAAATCACATCAGTTGCTTTGTACTGGTAGGCACAGGGAATTCAGAGATAGCCTTGACCTCATTGATGTAAGCATCACAATTATCTAGACCAGATTTAACCATGTTCATTAAGGGTTGAAAAGTACAAGGCGAACTTTTCATCCCAAATGGCATCACTTTATATTTATCAAGTTCATCTGGAGTTGCGAATGTCAACATTTCCTTTGCCCTTTTCGTCAGTGGAATTTTCCAGAATCCTTTCAGAAGGTCAAATTTGGTGACATAGTTTGCATTTACAATTTTGCGAATACAGTTATCGAGTATTGGCTTATTAGTTTTGTTTGTAGACGAAATAAAGAAGCTGTTTCGTCTGTTTGAAAGTAGAGATGATAATGTGAATGATGTGGATGAGTTCACTGAGTCACAGATGAAACCTTCAAGCAAGCAACGAATGAACATGGTATTCGCAATGTCCTCGAAAAACTTGAGAGACGCAGTAATTGAAAATGCCATTCTAATCATTTAAATAATAATTTAGAAGAAATGTTTGTAACTTTTCGCAAATGCAATGGTTCAGACTATGACCAGTGCTGTCTGGGGTCTATGAAAATATCATAGAAAAACATATTGAAGCCAAGGGCTATTGCGTATTTATCAGAGACGTACCATGTTATAAGTACTAAATTCGAGAAATAAAATGCAGCTGAAAGTTTTGGTAGAAAAGTAAGGGCTTCAGAGCCAAAAAGCCAAGACGACGAAGAATTCTTATTTCCGCTGGCTGAATGGAGTGACACACACCAGCTGCTTTGCAATTTTCCACGTTAACCTTTCTGATATAAATAAGGGGTCACGCTACCAGGCGAAGAGGGCGACAAAGTCGCCTAAAATATGTAAACTTCGCCTTCTTCTGTTAGGAAAGCGAAAACGACTTCGCCCTGTGATTTTATTTTTCAAGGTAAATTGACCGACCATATCTTTTTTGAGATGCCCCCTCGCCTTTGCCAGGTTAGTTCTCGTGTTGCAGCGCAATGTATTTCTCAAAACATCAGTAGCTAGGCCTAGTTTTGTTGTCAGTTACGTTGACAAACAAACTCTTGCACATTCACAGGCATGCGTTTTGATAGCTGATTGACCCTTTCCCGAATAAGTTAGCCACTCTCACTGCCCGATTTCCGCATGTTATCCTAAATGATAAAAACATACAAACTTGTGTTTCGAAACTTGAACAATAGTATGTAAATAGCAATTTGTGTTTTTAGAATAGAATCGGTGATCTGGATATTTTAACTGCCTCTTGTACACTATTTCGTCATAAAATTATTTTGAAACTTAAGTGAACCAGTAACGGGGAAATACATCGCTGTGTGTGGAAGTACCATATTGTCTGTTTTTGTAAATTATCGTGCAGATATATTCATAAAAAATACATTTCATAGAAACCAAAGCCTATGTATTATTTTATTTGAGATTCAACTTGGAAATTATGTAGGTCAGAAACGTATGGGACAATGTTATGTTGTGGAATTCGCGAGAAGCGCTGTATGGTCAAAGTTGTTTTCTGACTTGACTCGTATTTGTGAAAATACGGAAAAAAGCAGCTCTGCTCTTTCTATTTAACCAATGCCAAAACTTACTACAAGTATGTAGAAATATAAATAAACCATAAATTTGCAATCCATCAATGGGCTGTTGAATCGAAGCTATTTAAAGTGAGTAGTTACATTGTGAAAACCCCTCCTTCTGAAAATAGATGCACTCACATTATGGGCAGCCGTCACCGCCAAAATTACATTCATCAAATGATGTAGTATGAAATCAAATGATTTAACACAAGAAAGGAAATGATAAATCCAGATTCCAAATGATGTGGTGTCACATGAAGTGATTTAGTGAACAAAACCGAATGATGAATTTAGATTCCAAATGACGAGGTATTAAATGAAATGAAATAGTGTGAAATGAAATGATTTAACCTAACAAATGGAATGATGAATTCAGATTCCAAATGATGTCGTGTGATATGAAATGATGTAGCATGAAATGAAATGATTGAACCCGAAAAATGAAATAATGAATTCAGATTCCAAATGACGTGATATTAAATGAAATGATTTAGTATGAAATTAAATGATTTAAAGAACAAAACAAAATGATGATATCTGCATCCAAATGAAGTGATATTAAATAAAATGATGTAGTCTAAAATGAAATGATTTAACTTAACAAATTAAATCATGAATTTAAATTCCAAATGATCTGGTATTAAATAAAATGATTTGAACAACAAAACAGAATGATGAATTCTGATTCCAAATGACGTTTTATGAATTGAATTTACATAGCATAAAATCAAATGATTTAAACCAATAAATGAAATGAAGAATTCAGATTCCAAATGACGTGATATTAAATAAAATGATTTCAAGAAGAAAATGGAATGATGAAATCTGTTTTCAAATGACGTGATATTAGATAAAATGATATAGTCTAAAATGAAATGATTTAATCCAAAAAAATGAAATCATGAATTTAAATTTCAAATGATTTGGTATTGAATAAATTGGTCTGAAGAACCGAATGGAATAATGCATTCAGATTCCAAACGACGTGGTATTCAATGAAATGTGTTGAAAGTAAACGGTCTGACTGAGAACAGCACTACATTGTAAGGTCAAACTGCAAATCATCTAGCGTAAATCCAAACATACACAGGGGGGCGCTGTTAACCATGATGTATGGTGTCAGCACACCCAAATTTATAATCTAGAGAAGTATGTTCAACATTCGGTTGAGATTTTTTGCAGACGAAGCTTGGACAGCCAAGGTGTTTCCGTTCCTATGATATAAACAAGAACTATATTTTCCAATCAGCATCAAGTGTTTTGATCCACATTAACGAATGTGCGTGTGTTCTTTAACATTTCTCCGCCTTGCACTACGTGAGTTTCCAATTAAGGCTTCTACAAACCTAGATCTATCAATTAAGGAAATTAAAATTTTTATCTTATATGATGAATAATAAATACCGCGTTTGATAACCTGACATTGCATGCACACTAAACTAACAAGTTGTTTCTCGCTTACATTACTGGATTACGTACATTCGTCGAAGTCCTATATGTAATAAGTCTTCCTTTGTCGCCATTGAATCCCAGTTTTCAGCGACATATTACTGTGGATATTCTCTCTCTCTCTCTCTCTCTCTCTCTCTCTCTCTCTCTCTCTCAAAGAAATGAAAACATGAGTAAAAAACAGTTGCCTCCTTTGGAGTGTTTTGTGACGAAAACGAGCACAGATATACTTGAATAAACCCAAATTTAGCAATGATGCATGAAAATACCAACGAAAGGTGTCATTGATAGATTTCATCAGGGTTTGTAAAAAAGACCCATAAAACCAGCATAGCGAGTTCTAAGTGATAGCACGTTAACTCTTGGGGTAAAGACAGTTTCGAATACTCTCTCTCTCTCTCTCTCTCTCTCTCTCTCTCTCTCTCTCTCTCCATAGAATGATTTATTATTATTATTATTATTATTATTATTATTATTATTATTATTTATATGGTAGCTTCTAACTTTTCAGTACTGACCCGGTTTAAAATCAACTAGTAATAGGGCTGTCTCCAAACATCTAATCCTGTCAGTTTCATACGCCTCCACAAATCAAGAAAACAGTGTATATATTGCTTTATTTCTCATATGTTGGTCATTTATTGGTAAAAGTACATAAAGGGAAAAGTGCATAAGGCATGATATTGTCCTTGGGTATATTTTAAAAGTATATGATCAGTATACGGTAACAATAATATAAGGCTAAATTTTATATTAGAAGTAACATTGATAGAGACTGTGGTCATTAGAATATACATTTTGGGAAGTGAACATTAACACGGAAGTTTATTAATGCATTTTTATCGCAAATATGATAAAAATTGACACGAGCCTTATGCAAACAGTATTCGTGCGACAAGCTGATGCAATTGGAATAATAGTCAAATTATTATTTTGGTAGTTTACATTTCTGTCCATATTACATCCTTTTTATCAGCCATAACTGTAGTCTTTTATCTCCCAAAATATTAAACCTAATACCAAAATAATAACTTGGTATTGTTTTAAATGTCTAGTTTAACTGAATCAGGTAGTTAAATGATTTCTTTCTTCAGCATGTTACTTCTGCCGTGTCTACATTTTTAAAATAAAAATGAAGATAGAACTTTCATAGTCATATATGATTTTGCAAAGTTTCTTAAATCTAATTATTCGATTCATGACAATAAAAACTTATGAAGACAAAAAATATTTTGCAAAATTACAGAGACATGATGCTGAGGTAATACAGACAAGCATGATCTGTGCTTTTTTTTCATCATAAAACATTCTAGGCAACTATTTATTATTCACGTATTCATTTCTTTCGAAATCTATTACTAAGCATCCCCATCCACAACCGCAATTGTTAATACGTTTGTAGTCGAGTGTCGGATGTTTCAAATGCACATAATTCAGACAATTCATTTTTTACTTATGCTTGCATAAAACATATAGAAAAAAATCAGCGTGCTATTTCATTGTAGTTTGTTAAAATGAAATGGAACTAGGTGAAAAGAGTTGAGACTGCAGCGGCATTTGGATAAATATGATATTTATTTAGAATCACATTTAATACTTAAGGAATGTCCCCAGTTTCAATGCATAATGACTGACATTTTGTACATATTTGTGATTCCCCGTTCTGACGGTAAACAATTCTGATACATTGCTTCTTGGAACCACAGATGAATTGCAAAAGACGTGTATACATAAAGGCATTGTAAAACTGATCTTTATTGCCAAATGTTTTTTAAAAATAATTATGTCCCTGTTTGGATGGTAAAAATCACATCCCTCTTTTGTAGGTTTTACAAAAATGTGTCTGAATGCAATTAACTTAATTTGAGTGTGACTTGGATTTCATTAAATAAGAAATTTACTGTTTATGTTAATTTGGACACCTCTTTAAATTTACATATCATAAATAGGAAGACCAATATCAAGTGTTTTGTTCTTTTATCTTCAGTTGTTATTTAGTCTGCACTAGATGATAAAATATCTTTGGTATAAGTATACCTTTAGAACAGCTGTAAAAATGATGGCATAGAAAACGGGTTTATTTCATAACTTTATGTGTCTACTATGTCAGAGTTTCTAAAACTGTTATGTATTCTTTTGGTTTTAAAATGCACATCTTTTGAAATTACAAAACTACAGGTACGTCATTCTATGAGACCAACAAATTAGAAAATGGTAGGGATACCAACATTTTTATGGACTGTTCATAAACCCATTTAAAATGTTCATTTGTGGCTGGAAAATACATGAAGTAAGAAGGCCTTTTTAGCAGCTTTATATGCACATAAACAATCATTATTAAGTCACTGACGCCTGCATCAATAGTGTGTAGTAAGGTCACTATGTGAACTGATAACCGGAGGTATACAGTATGTATTACCAGCCAGTAGGAATCCATCAGGATCACAGAGTCGTGTTGATAGCAAAGGGCCATTCAGCTTGGGTGTCATATTACCATGGATAGAAACTAGTCACATTCTTGGGGCCTGGCATAATATAGAACTTTGACGAATAATGCACGTGTACGCACGGCCCGTAATGTAAGATATATACAAAAAGTGTCGAGAAACAATTTGTTAGTTTAATATCTATGCTAGGTCAGGTCATCAAATATGGTAATTACTATTGATCAAATAAGATCAAAATTTTAATTTCCTTAATTGATAGATATAGGTTTCTAGAAGCCTTAATTGGAAACTCACGTAGTGCAAGGCGGAGAAATGTTAAAGAACACACGCACATTCGTTAATGTGGATCAAAACACTTGATGCTGATTGGAAAATATAGTTCTTGTTTATATCATAGGAACGGAAACACCTTGGCTGTCCAAGCTTCGTCTGCAAAAAATCTCAACCGAATGTTGAACATACTTCTCTAGATTATAAATTTGGGTGTGCTGACACCATACATCATGATTAACAGCGCCCCCCTGCGTATGTTTGGATTTACGCTAGATGATTTGCAGTTTGACCTTACAATGTAGTGCTGTTCTCAGTCAGACCGTTTACTTTCAACACATTTCATTGAATACCACGTCGTTTGGAATCTGAATGCATTATTCCATTCGGTTCTTCAGACCAATTTATTCAATACCAAATCATTTGAAATTTAAATTCATGATTTCATTTTTTTGGATTAAATCATTTCGTTTTAGACTGTATCATTTTATCTAATATCACGTCATTTGAAAACAGATTTCATCATTCCATTTTCTTCTTGAAATCATTTTATTTAATATCACGTCATTTGGAATCTGAATTCTTCATTTCATTTATTGGTTTAAATCATTTGATTTTATGCTATGTAAGTTCAATTCATAAAACGTCATTTGGAATCAGAATTCATCATTCTGTTTTGTTGTTTAAATCATTTTATTTAATACCAGATCATTTGGAATTTAAATTCATGATTTAATTTGTTAAGTTAAATCATTTCATTTTAGACTACATCATTTTATTTAATATCACTTCATTTGGAAGCAGATATCATCATTTTGTTTTGTTCTTTAAATCATTTAATTTCATACTAAATCATTTCATTTAATATCACGTCATTTGGAATCTGAATTCATTATTTCATTTTTCGGGTTCAATCATTTCATTTCATGCTACATCATTTCATATCACACGACATCATTTGGAATCTGAATTCATCATTCCATTTGTTAGGTTAAATCATTTCATTTCACACTACATCATTTCATTTAATACCACGTCATTTGAAATCTAAATTCATCAATCGGTTTTGTTCGCTAAATCATTTCATGTGACACCACATCATTTGGAATCTGGATTTATCATTTCCTTTCTTGTGTTAAATCATTTGATTTCATACTACATCTTTTGATTAATGTAATTTTGGCGGTGACGGCTGCACATACCACATGTCTCTGTTGATTCGGTAGGAAAAAAGGGTGTAGTTCATATGCCGACTATAAAGGAGCAATGTCTGTAATTTTATACATTTTAGTGTGTTATGTACGAATAGTTATGATAATGTTTTATTCGCAACAAAGAAATTAGGAGGAACAGTATGATCTGAAGACACGTGTGTATTTGCCCTCATGTACATGGCACAGGGGTTGTTTCAAAGGCGTTTAGAAATCTTTCAAAGTGTCATTATTGTGAACTTTTAGAAAGTAATTTTAAAAGATTGGTTAAGGTAGTTGATTAAGCATTTTTACTAATTTGCAATTACAATAATGTAACATAGATACTCAGTTAAAATTTGTTACAACGTAGTTTCTTTCTCTTGTCAAATCATATGGCCAAAATAACTCAGAAAATTTTCTACTTGCAAGATAAAGTATTGCTTAAATCCAATGCTAAATGCAAATATGAATACTGGGAAATAGAGGACATAATTCAAATAAGAGAACACACACTTTACACACACACACACACACACACACACACACACACACACACACACATATATATATATATATATATATATATATATATATATATATATATATATTGAGTTCCTTGCTTCGCGTCCACTTCTCCCTGTTGAGCTCTCACTTCTCCCTGTTCTGCCCAAAAGGAGAAGTCACTTCTCCCTAAAATACAAGTCTAGCTTGACCCCTGAGCCAATATTTCGGATTTAGGCTACCAATAGAAGCCATACAGTTCATTACATAGCTGGGGTCCCTACAAAGGGAATGCAAGTTATAAGGCATAAACATGTCTTCTTTAGCTGGTAATAAGAATAACAAAAATATAATTACATTTTTGCATCTTGAATTTCCTCAAAATGTAATTTCTTAGTTCTGCAAATCCGAATTACATGAGCTATGTCATTGGTTCTAAAATGTGATTACACACCACGAAAATGTACTTGAATTATGACTATATTTTTAACGACGATCACATTTCCTTACTGCACTCAAAATGAAATGATCGTGGTATTCCATAGCATCTTTTTGATAATTTCAGTTGAAAGAGTTCATAATTTTCCCACATTATGATTCCACAATCAATGACAGAACAGAAATACACATACAGCTGATTCAAGGCGGGTCCCTCCTTGTTCAGATCACACGTACTTGGTAAGGAACTGACACAGCTAATAAATCCAGTCCATCACAAGCAGAATTGAGTGGAATCGACAGAAAAAACAAAATCCATCCATACCAGACCAACTGGAAAAGTTGTTGCAATGCAGTTTCATCATTGAAATGAATCTAAATTTCAATTTTAAGTGATCCAAAAGGACATTTAAAAAAAAAAAACTAATGTCGAATGCACGACAAAGTTCAAAAGTCACTGGGCGGCGCTATGTGCGCGTTAATATTGTTACTGCCTATTGATGAATGTATGGTTGTGTATTTATTTTGGAATACAGCATAAATTTAGTTTCTTTGTTTCTTGTTATTTTTATTATTACTCTTTAGGTAGAAAAACAAAATGAGTATAAAATAAAAAGGTTACTGCATTTGTATGGGAAACTATGAACTCGTTTTTTTATGATTAATACTGCACTTCCAAGGTCGTGCAATATTACTCAGAAAAACTTTGTATTTTCCCATACAGATGTAGTAACTTATAAATATTGTAAATCACATTGGCTGGTGTTACGTGCTGGTACAGGTGCTTGACCATATCCTCAATGCAGATTGGAGTCGAATATCACGTAATCAATTTTGCCCGCCACACGAATCTGTTCATGAGCATTATCATGCTCATAGACAAAGATTTGCTAAACCTGTGATTGTACAACTACCTGAAGCTGATGAGGAAACAGACTCGTACATGAATATGTTGGGTCCTATTAGATAAACCATTAGGATTCAATAAATGTACAGGCGTATTCATGGGAAAATATCACTTGTGCGGTAGAACATGTCATTATGAATGTTGTAAATCACATTTGCTCGCATATTGTGTTGGTGCAGATGCTCGACCGTGTCTTAAATTCGGCATCGGAGTTAAATCATATAATCAGCTTTGCCAGCCATACGGATCTCTTTGCGAGTATTATCGTTCTTGTTGACGAAGTCTTGCTGAACCTGTGATTGCACAAATACCTGAAGCTGTTGAATCAGACACAGAAATAAGTGAAGTACTACGTAGGATTGAAGTGATTGCAGTTTCTGATATTGGTAGAATAAAAATAAATGAAACAAATTAATGACGGACTTTTCAATTAGAGAATATATATATATATATATATATATATATATATATATATATATATATATATATATATATATATATATATATATATATATATGAAAGCAACTGTGATGTGAATACCAAGCTGTATGTGAAAAACTGACATACTTGAATTATTAGGTCCCATACCTGTGCTTGAAAATTCATCACTGGTTGTAATGGTACAACAACTGAAGCTGAAGCGTAATATATGAATGCCAAGAGGTGTAAGGAAAGCAGACATACTTGCATTGGGTGTTGAGGATGAACAAAACTGTTGTCATATTGCATCTGCTATTGTTAAAGAAGCTGCTGAGTATGTTCGTGAAATAGCACAGCAATTGAAAGTACCTTAAGTTAAGATTCACAAACGAAGTGGTGAATTAGAAAATCATGTGGCAATTATCCCGCCCACAAATTAGGTAAAGATGCAAGACAACCTTTATCAAATATGACTCCTGGAATTATATGGGTGTTGCAGTGCTCTGGTACTTCAGGAGTCAAAGCAGATATTATTTTCCAAACACATTTAATTTATTAATTCATACATAACTTGCTGGAAAATTCTACATACAATTTGACCCTTGATCTGATTGGACAGATTTGGAAAGGCCAAATGAGTAAAAAAAACTTTATCAAAGCTTTTACTATGGTTTTAGTTTTAATATTCTTCAAAGAAATTGCCTCTGGGAATCTTGAAGATGCACACATTATGGTCAACAAGTATTGGTTGCCTGACTCGGTCTTAGGTAAGGGACCGACACAATCTACCATTATTCTGCTAAATGGTTCGTCAAATGCAGGAATAGGTCGCAGATGAGCCTTAGGTATCTTCTGATTAGATTTTCCTACCATTTGACAAGTGTGACAATATCTGCAGTATTTACAAACATCACTTTTAATTTTGGCCAATAGAAGTGATTCAAGATCTTGTGATAAGTCTTATTAATCCCTAAATGACCAGCCAAAGGAGTTTCATTGGCCACACTAAGACTTTCCTGTCGGTACAACTTTGGAACTACAATTTGACAGTTCACCGACCACTCGTCTCCAGCTGGTCTCCATTTTCTCATATGATCCCATTTTAACAAAATAACAAACAGGTATTTCTGCGGCTTCACTTTCACTAATAGCCCTCTGAAACAAACAAGAGATCTCAGGATATTTTTCCCGATCGACAACAAGTGATTGTTATTTGTCACCCTGATTAGAATATGTGTGATTTGGGTTTTTTAACGTAGCTTTAACAATTTTTCAGCCATATCGCTATGATGTCTGCAGTGTGGCAGCTTATAGTGATGTCTAGCACTGGGGCATCATGCCGCAGACATGTAGCATCATGTCCCACCCAGTCACATTATCCTGACACCAGGCCGACCAGTCCTAACACTAACCTCTTAATGCTGAACGCCAAGCAAGGCAGCTGTTAGAACCATTTTTGTAAATCATTGTTATTATTCGGATGTGAATCGAACCCACGACCTACCGCATCCAAGGCGGATGCTCTAACCACTAGGCCACCGGAGCAGTCTGATTAGAATAAAGACAATGAATAGTAAAAAGAGGATCACTATGATCAATAACTTTTGATTGATCCAAATGAGGAGTAAAAGTGACCTCATCAAAAGCCTGACTAATCCATGTGTCAGCTAAAGGAATAATCTCCTGATCAATATCATTCTCAAGAGCTTTCTTTGCCATATCGCTAGTAACTGCACAAGCTGGGTATAAATCAGGGATTTCTTTTTCAATAGGATCAGCTTTCTGATCCAAATAAGGCTTGTCAATCACAAGTGGATTAACCACAACCTTATCTCCAGCTAGGTCATTCCTAGTAATAAATGAATGCCCATGATGGGTAAACATGACACTGTTCCAACTTTCACAGGCCTAGAGACTAAGACTGATGAAAAATTTACACATTGGAGAGGAACATTAACAAAGCCTTACCCTACTCCCTGAATAAGAACACTCTCATTAGAAGAAGACTTCTAAGAAAAAGGCAAAGTACCTGATAATAAAAGACAGAGAAGCCCCTGTACCCTTAAAATTTTAATTGGGATAGGATTTGCAGAATCACTCATGAGCGACATAGAAACCTTCAACATGAATGGTTCACAATTCTCCATAATAAAATCAGACTAGGATTTGTTTGGCCCAACAAATGTATTGCTTTCAGTATATGACAGTGACCTTGACCTCATAGAAATAAGAGCATTTGGAATAGGTGCCTTGATTCTGTTGCTTATTTTTCAATTTGTAGCAATCAGAAATTATGTGACCTTTATTCTTGCAATAGGTACATGTAGAAAGAGATAATGATTTCTGATTAGTCTTATCAGAAACTTGATTTCTAAAAGTTGTGCCAGTTTGAAATTTGGAAGTGCTCGTATTAGACTGAAATAATTTTTTTACCAGAAGACTGCTGAATGGAAGACTTAGTGACAAAAGAAACTTTATGAACTAAGGAATAATTGATAGCTGTACAAGCAACATTTTCTAAACTTTCGACCTTGTGTTCATCAAGGTAGGTCTTAATGTCAGTACGGATGCAAATCTTGAGCTCTTCAAGTAAGATGAGTTGTCTGAGAATTTTGTAATCTTGACCAACTTTCTTGGCTAAGCACCACCTATCAAATAATTGCTGTTTTACTCTTGCAAATTCGGCATTGGTTTGTCCAGTTTATTTTATAGTTCCTAAACTTTTGTTGATAAGCCTCAGATACCACCTCATAACTCTTCCAAATGCATTCTTTAGCCAGATCATAATAAGCGCTTTGGTGTACTAACAGGGCAGTGTATATGTCATAAGCTTTACCAAAAGGTGCACTTTGTAATAACAGAGTCCAATGCTGCCTTGGCTATTTCAAATTTTCAGCAATTTTTTTAAAATGAGGAAAATATTTATCTACTTCTTTTTCCTTAAAAGGGGTACTAATTTAATATTCTTAGTAACATCAAAACTTGAATTTGTAATGTAAAGTGGGAAAGTGTTTTCCACTTGCCAGCTAATTCTTTTAATTTAAATTGAAATTATCTTTCTTCCTTCTCTCTCTCTCTTTTCACTCTCTATAATTCTCTCTCTTCTTTTTCATGTTGCATCCTTTTTTTTGCATTAGCCTATCTTATCTCTCTCTCTCTGCAACTGCAATTGCATTTGTCTCTGTCTTTCCTCTTTCTGCAACTGCATTTCTTTTTCTTGAAACTCAAGCTTTCTTAACTCTATTTCATTTTTGTATTTTAATTTCAATTCCATAACTTGCAAGTTATAGCTAGATGGAGACTCACTAATCAAATCCAAAGCACTTTAATAAAAAAAATCTCATTATTTTCCACCAGATACTGGACCAAGATATTTTTTATTTCTTCCTTTGTTAAAGAAGTCTTTGCCTCAAAAAGTTCATATTTTCTGGCAAGCTGGAGCAATTCATCCTTTTTCAAGGAGTCTAACTGTTCCTGGGCAGGATTTGAAATTATCCACTTTAGATGACATTGTAAAAGCTTGTTGGTTTTACTACAGATTTCTAAAATGTGAAATAATAGTTGGAAAATTCCAAAATAAGATGAATTTAATTTTTGGAAACCAAGTTTTCTAAAATATTTTAGAAAAATTCGTATCCCAAGGATGAGCCTCCAGTTTGCTATTATGACTCTGTGGTCTTAAAACAACAGAAAAGAGTGAGAACCAACAAGCTTTGGAAATTTCAACAAATAATTTATTTCCCTAGAATACAAAGTAAAATGTAAGAAATTGGAACTGATGGCATTGCAAATTAAATCCCAAATAATCCTAGAATTACAGACACAGATCCTGATGATTAAAGTTCTGAATAAACATTAGTGGAAATCCAAATTAAATCTAATGCTAGAAGTGTTGATGTGCCTGTGGTGGCCTATGTAGCGGTGATGTGCCAAGTCTTTTCTTGGATCGCAATAATACAATCCAAGAATATCTCCTTATTTGAAACTTCAGTATAAATTCAAGTCTATATTTCCAAGAATGTTAATTCTGCAGAGCACTTTGTATTTCCAGAGAAGAATCACTTGAATTAAATAATTTGAATAAATAAACTCTAGCCCAAATGAATTTCATGACACAAGAATAATAAAATTAATTCAGTTAAGATCTTAAAGCATGAATAATTAATTTCTAGACAAATAAGATTATAATAGTCCTCTACATGACCTATGGTCATAATTAGCATTTTCTAAAAGAAAAACCTATTACCTAATAGAAAGTTTCATTCTGGACGGTTACAGATGTTTACAAGATAAAATCTTAGTTATAAGTCTATTGCTAAAATTATAATATAGAATGTAGTAAACAACAGCATTTCATGAGTAATTTCCAAAGTTCTAGACTCAGACTGAGATAAACATGTTTACAAAACCAAAATCAATTCAGGTCAGGTGGAAAAAAGAATGTAATTTTGGACATGGTCAAGTCCAACATACAAAACTATACATGGATATACAAAATAATTTATAAATTAGAACATAATTATGTAACTGAAATAAAATTTGTTACGTCAAGCATTATAAGGAATATTCTATTCTAGAGGTATGTTTGAACAAATTAATATGTGTGTGTGTGTGGGTGATTTGGATTTTTAATGTAGCTTTAGAACATTTTGAGTCATATCGCTACGACTTCTGCAGTGTCACAGTTTATAGCGATGTCAAGCATTGGGGCATCATGCTGCAGATATGTAGCATCATGTCCCATCCAGTCACATTATCCTGACACCAGGCTGACCAGTCCTAACACTAACCTCTTAATGCTGAGCACCTAGCGAGGCAGCTGTTAGTACCATTTTTATAAGTCTTTGGTATGACTCAGCCGAGGTTCAAACCCACAACCTCCAGCATCTGAGGCGGATGCTCTGACCACTAAGCCACAGGAGATATTCTTGAGAAACTCAAACATATCTCCTGTGGCTTAGTGGTAAAGTAAAAAAAAATATTTTTTGAGACTTAACATGTTCACAAGATATACTAGTATGCTTTAAAGAAAAGCCAATGTCATGGACAAAGATCAGTGAAGATACTCTCAAAATATATCCCCATATGCTAAATTTGGATGAAAACCAAAATTACTGTTTTAATTCTTTATTCATAAGACATGCTAGTTTAACAGCTCTAGTTATAACCACTGAACTTGTACTCATTTACTCCTCAGATAAATCTACAACCCTGGATTGATACAAGTTTATTCATACTTGTCCGTGTTTTCATGTCATTACAGGCAGAAACCAGTCATGATCTTTGACCTGAAATCAATGTTATAGTGCTGAATGTCAACTTGTTGAATTGCAACAAAATCCAAAATATGGTCAAAATCTATTTGTATATGTAGAAGTCAATGTCTGAGTACTGACTGTCAATTTGTCTGTTGAAATGCAACCAAATGTAAAGTACAGTCAAAATCCATGTGTATAATGTAAAAGTCAATGTATTCATCATTTCACTTAAGTAAAACTTAGTGACTTTTGATCCTTAAGTTCAGTTATCAAATTCATTCATGATAGTTCCAAGAGGTACAAAGATACCAAGTTTGATCAAAATCTATTCCTATTTGTCAAAATTATGGGTGACCCCAGGTAGGTGAGTAGTCTAATGTGCTTGCTTTTACAGATTACTGACATCTCACCTCTGTCGGTGTCAGTTTGAGTCTCTGGCTTGGCCAACATGAGCATGTGAGAAAGCTTGCCTGTAGCTTCCAGTAGATAGTGGTTTGTCCTCCAACAAATATACTGACTGGCATGTATAGCCTATCATGTGCTGAATATTAGCATTAGACCTATAAAAACCACAACAACAAAGTTATGGTATGTGCTATTATTTATTAAATAGGCCCCACTACACGTGTAAAAGATGTCCTTCAGTAAAAACTTTATGTTCATATGATTTGGTGAGAATAAATTAATTTTCAAGATGGCCTCTGTGGCATTTTTTTAATTTAGGATAAACTATTAACTGTCAGTAGCATCTCAGCAAACATCTCATGTCAAGACAACCATAATTCAGAAGGAGCACTGAGATGTTCAAGATCACCACCACAATAGCTATATTAATGATCAGATATTGGTTTACATTTATGACCAATTACAGCCACTACCTTACAAATCCAGTCCTCTTTAGCTAGAAGTCATTTGCCACACTTTTGGCTTCTTTTAGCAATAGAAGTACTAAAATGTCATCTGTTGCTTAGGCAGAAGTAGGAATAGAGTGGTCTTTCCTTGTGTTACTTATCATCTTAAACTAAGAAACAGAAAAAAAGCAAAAACCAACAAGTTTTGTTAGATTCATGAAACAATTTATTTCCCTAGAATACAAAGTGAAAATTAAAAATGAATTTACAGTATTGTCAATTAAACCCAAATAATCCAAAAAGTTCTATCACAAGTTCAAAAGTACAGTGTTCTAAATGAATTCCAATCTTGAAAGTGCTTATGTACCAACAGTCTTGATGTATCACAATGATATAATCCAGAAAGTCTTTGAATGAATTTACATTAATACCAAAATAGTGTTTTGGTCCAAATGAGCACTTTGTAATTCCAACTAATAAATTAAATAAATAATTCCTCTCAACTTATATCTTAACACAATAGTAAATAAGTACACAAGACTGAACTTAAGATAGGAATGAATAATTTTGTTTACAAGACTTAGATAAAAACTTAAGACACAAAAAAATGACAAGGATGAATGACAAGGATGTGGATCAAATGTTCATTTCCAGAACATTCTAAGTTGTAAACAAGCTCAGGTCTTTTACATAAATTTTAGTAAACAACATGAAAAAAATCAGGTAGACCCTCAAATTTCCAAGAGAAAAATCCAAGTATTTAACTTAAATCCATGTAAACATCTCTAAAACAAATGACACTAGTCAGGTTGGCAAAAACTCAACCCTTAATTATAGCCAAAGGTCAAGCACATAATGCAAATTAAATATACATAACACTTGAACAGATGGACTGGCACCAAATTACTTCTGGAATGTTTGTGCATGCTCTTCCAGGGATATAACTACAGAGAGGGCTTAGGAGGGTGTGGCCATGTTATGATTGAGTAAATATTGTCAGAAAAACATTTCACTTTTAATAATGCTTTTTTTTCAGATACATTAGCCAATCATAATACATTAGAATAACAGGTAAGAGAAGAATGGTTACATCCCGTTACCCCAGATGACTCTACCTCCATTACCCTAACCTACATAAAGCAGGTTGGGGTTGTGTGAGATATTGGCTAGGATAAGAACATGGTTTATGCACAAATATTTGAAGCCAAAGTTTTCATTCCTGTGATTCCAGTGCAGGTAGAGTAACTTGCACCATTACAAAGCTATTAAATGGCCTAGGATGGTAGCCTGCTGTGCTGCTGATATAGACCACGCCAGGTCTAAGTCAGCTTTTGGAAGTGAAAGGTCTCAGAGGTAAAACCTAGATGATGTCATCTCTGACCTGCATATGACAATTTGAATGATGTCACTTCGAGAGCAGTTGCATGCAAATACTATGCAAGAAGCAACTGCCTAACCACATGAGCCTATAAGCATAAGAAATGGTCTTGTTGGCTAAGCAGATAGCCCATCATATCCAGCACCCAACCTAATCCCTTCCTTCTTTTGAACAAGCAAGATCTTCCTTTTTTGATTCACTCAGTTTGCTTTAGGTACCATTCCAAATGGGTCACGGAGGTGCGTCTGGGACTAAGGGTCCCAAGAAATCTGGCTTCAAGACAAAGAACTAACTACCCACGAATTGGATCCTGCTCTTGGTAATGAATGCAAGACCCATTGTGAATAAAACCCCACTGTGGCAGACCTTCAGATGACCTGGACCAACCTAACAAGGCACACATCTCATTAATTCTGACTGCTGTGGCTAGAGTGACTAAAAAGTGGGTTTTATACAAGAGGTAATCATGAAGGCTCTAGACACTGGTTTGATGGATATCTTATTAAACAGTTTCAGAACCTATGGAAGATTCTGTTTTAAACAATGGCCAAAGCATCCATGGGTGGCATGAAATAATGTTGTACTCTATGGGAAGGTTGGTGGTGAGAGAAGCTGGGTTGAAACTGATCCTTGTCTCTCCATGTCTTGTCATCAGTGGCCCCTTGAAACTCAGTTCTCATCAAGGGAAATGGGGTTGGAAGAAGGTTTCTAAATTTGGCATGTGAAATCTGTGAAGCATCACAATGAACTTTCTGTCACCGGAATACTAGGAATAGTGAAAAAGTCAAAGGAAATACACTAATGATTTTATAACATGTAATAAATGAGTAAATTACTTGGTAGAACTGACAAATGCAGTTTAATACTGAGTTCATTTTAAAGTACTATAAACCACAGAGCTGGCAACTATGATGGTGCTGATAAGCTTTCTGTATAAATAAGTTAGACAACTGAAGCTATAATATTATAATGAAGGCAGAACAAGAAATTTACAGAAAAATAGCTCAAGTACACCACTCTGAGTTGCAAGAACCACTCAGCTGATGAAAAGGCACACATGAATTTGGCATTTGTGAGTCTTCAAGAAAAAAGGCATGAGTTGAATATTAACAGATAACTGACAGGATTTGGTTAGCATTATGGAAATCTAGGTTCAAGTTCAGGTCTGGTCATTGTGGTTGATGGAGACATGAGGACTTATCTCACGAAGGTAAGGCAGGTAAATATGTCATGGGTACTGGCTTGGGGTGTAAGATATGCTGAGGCAGTAGAGTGCCCAGCTAGCATTCAGAAACAAGATCTAAGTTTGAGCCCCAGTTCAACCATGCATATCTTTCCTATTACAAAGTATCCCATGTATAGTTGTTGTTGTTATAGGGTTTAACGCAATTTTTCTGCACAAGATAGGCTATACATGGTGGCCAGTATAAATGGTGGAGGAAGAACCCAGGAAAACCCTGGAAAGAACCACTGACCCACGAGAAGCTACTGGCAAGCTTTCTCACGTACCCACATTGGCCAAGCCTGAGACTCAAACCCACGCAGATAGAGGTGAGATGGCAGTGATCCATAAAGGTGAGTGCTTTAGACCACTCGGCCACTCGAGGTCCCAACATGTATAGGACTTGCAAAGACTTTACCACAAAACTTTAATGTTAATGATGATGCCACTGCTATTGTTGCTGGAAATGTGATACTTAATATATTTCAACATATTTACAAAGGTGAGACAACACATTTCTAGGTTTCTGTATGGCTATATTAATAAGGGCTGTGGTTTATGAAAATAGCTTTAAGTTCTCTTAAAATTTAAAGATTTCTGATTGAGTGCAAAATAAATCTCTTTGCAAAGTCTGTGACTAATGCATGACACTACATTAATTTTTGAAGCTGATTTTTCATTGGCCATCTTGTAGGAAACTCTAGTCAATGCATGTAAAAGAGGTTCATTTGGCTGTATCTTCATCAGCTCTTCAAATAGAAAGGTCAACATCCAAGATCCAGTATCAGGGTATCTCGGGGCACTAAATCCTGAAATATAAAAAGAAGTTCAACACACCCTGATATCATTTACCTGGCTTACATCTACCAAACTAATGCAAGAGCAGTGGTCAAGTAGTCTGATTATCAGGATGCTTATTGTAAAATCTGGTCTAATTCTGTCAAGTCCTTTCTGAGATGAAGTCTTTGAAAAGCCTTTCATTTTTAATAACATTGGCATATTTGATCACAGACTGACACTATTTGTAGGAAACTGTGAGACCTTCTTGTGGGAATCTTTCTGTCTAAACTGGTCTATTTCTACTGAGCAATTTGTGTCAATTAAAGTTTATTTGATAACAGATTTGCATCATTTGTACAAATTCAAAATGTCTTCCAGCTAATATGTCTTCTGTGAATTTAGTGCTGGTAGTACTATTTTTTTAGATAAAGCCATCTAAAGATTTTCTACATTCTCAGTAAAGGCCACTATACATACTTGACATTGAATTGGCATCACTGATATAAAACTGAAACTGATGATAGGATGGTTTCTGTTGTATCTGGTCAAATTTTGATGGGCATTATTTGAGTAGTTCATGAAAGCAAATATTGATGAATGTCACAAGATGCAAAATGGAGAGATACAATGTCATACCATATGCTCACTAAGCCTTAGTATGGTCACTGGTGAGCTATAAGTAGGACAGAACAATCTGTATCTTGCTGGCAAATAATGCTAGCAGCTGGTGATGAATTTATATTGTTTTGATCAATAAACAGAATTAGGATCATACATACTCTGCTGTATTCAAACATTTGTTTAACAGGGCAGAATTTTGAACCTAAAAGCAAAGCATGGTGGGGTAGGGGTACATTCTTTCTAGGTTGCCAACAAATGTTATAACTTCTCAAAGTCACAATGGTTGTTATTCTTGGGTTTGAATCAAATACTTAATTATTTTATAAAGAAAAGTCCCACTCAAAATCAAGTTTTCTGGCATGATAGTTGATGCCTGAAATGAAATTGCAAAGTCAAGAAGCTTTATCAATCATCAAAGCATTAGGGCCTAAAGTAATAAAAACCTAGCCAAGTACTTCTGTGAATGAGCAATGAAATCCAATAGGTAAATTATGGTTGGTCAAATGCCAGTGATGATGTAACATTAAATAATATTAAATTCACAGGTAAGATGGGTGTCAAAATAAATCTTGCCTAATTTCCTGAAAATATGTCAAAAATGGATAAAAGTTAGTATATGTATATCTGTTTCCACTAAACAAGCCTTTTAAATTTATGATTTAAAATGTTATGTTTATTTTTAAACATTGAAATTACTGTAATTTAAAATGTAAGTAAATATAACAGTCAAGACTTTCTAGTGAACTGTGTCGCAGATTTTTCATATTTTGCTTTGTGAATGAATTTCTAGATAATTTGTCAACACACTGTAATACACAAGTTTTCCATTCAACTGTGGGTACTTTTAATAATATTGCAAATAATCGGAACCTTTAATTTCATATCCCTAGCAACAAGGATCATTAACAGGATTTCTAGCCTATCCAATTGATTTATGTAATCAAAATCTGTCTACAAATAACAGGAACTGATGTTCAAAAACCAGCATCCTTGTAAGCAAGTTTTGCACACAAAATACGAACTATAGCAATCAACCTCAAATTGTCACAAAAATCTGACATATGATTGATTTCATTTTATGACTGTTTGATCCACACACTTGTGGAGAAAAGATTTATGTACAACATTTGGTAAAATTTTATCTATGCAGTCATGACTAGTCAAACTGTGACTTGCATTGGATAAACTGTGGTTACTAATGTGGGCCAGAGGATGGAGAGTTAGTCAATGCCATCAAAATGTGGTGACTAATGTGGGCCAGAGGATGGAGTTAACCAATGAGATAAAAAATGTGGTAACTAATGTGGGCCAGAGGATGGAGAGTTAGCCAATGTCATCAAAAATGTGGTAACTAATGTGGGCCAGAGGATGGAGAGTTAGTCAATGCCATCAAAAATGTGGTGGCTAATGCGGGTCAGAGGATGGAGAGTTAGTCAATCCCATCAAAATGTGGGAACTAATGTGGGCCAGAGGATGGAGAGTTAGCCAATGCCATCAAAAATGTGGCGACTAATGTGGGTCAGAGGATGGAGAGTTGGTCAGTGCCATCAAAAATGTGGTGACTAATATAGGTCAGAAGATGGAGAGTTAGTCAATGCCATCAAAAATGTGGTGACTTATGTGGGCCAGAGGATGGCAAGTCAGACCATGCCATCAAAAATGTGGTGACTAATGTGGGTCAGAGGATGGAGAATTAGTCAATGCTATCAAAATGTGGTGACTAATGTGGGCCAGAGGATGGAGTTAATCAATGCCATTAAAAATGTGGTAACTAATGTGGGCCAGAGGATGGAGAGTTAGCCAATGCCATCAAAAATGTGGTGACTAATATAGGTCAGAGGATGGAGAGTTAGTCAATGCCATCAAAAATGTGGTAACTAATGTGGGCCAGAGGATGGAGAGTTAGCCAATGCCATCACAAATGTGGTGACTAATGTGGGTCAGAGGATGGAGAGTTGGTCAATGCCATCAAAAATGTGGTGACTAATATAGGTCAGAGGATGGAGAGTTAGTCAATGCCATCAAAAATGTGGTAACTAATGTGGGCCAGAGGATGGAGAGTTAGCCAATGCCATCACAAATGTGGTGGCTAATGTGGGTCAGAGGATGGAGAGTTAGTCAATGCCATCAAAATGTGGTGACTAATGTGGACCAGTGGATGGAGTTAACCAATGTCATCAAAAATGTGGTAACTAATGTGGGCCAGAGGATGGAGAGTTAGCTAATGCCATCAAACATGTGGCAACTAATGTGGGTCAGAGGATGGAGAGTTGGTCAATGCCATCAAAAATGTGGTGACTAATATAGGTCAGAGGATGGAGAGTTAGTCAATACCATCAAAAATGTGGTGACTAATGTGGGCCAGAGGATGGAGAGTTAGTCGATGCCATCAAAAATGTGGTGACTAACGTGGGCCAGAGGAGGGAGAGTTGGTCAATGCCATCAAAAATGTGGTGACTAATATAGGTCAGAGGATGGAGAGTTAGTCAATGCCATCAAAAATGTGGTGGCTAATGTGGGCCAGAGGATGGAGAGTTAGTCGATGCCATCAAAAATGTGGTGACTAATGTGGGCCCACCAAGAGGATGGAGAGTTAGTCAATGCCATCAAAATGAGGTGATTAATGTGGGCCCACCAAGAGGATGGAGAGTTAATTGAAGCCATCAAAATGAGGTGAAACTTAATTTGTGATTATATAAGTTCTACGGGTGTCCACACAAATTAATTTTGATCAATATTATTATTGTTGTTGGGGATTTTTTTGCGAGGGCCAAATAATAATAATAATAATAATAATAATAATAATAATAATAATAATAAAACTAATTAATATCAGAGAAATATTGATTTATTTACAGTATTAGGAATAAAGTACCTGTTTGTAGACAACTAATTAACATCAGAGAAATGTAGAATTAATAGCAGTATTATGAATTAAGTACCTGATACTACTGGCCACATGATCAGTTCATCCTTGAAACAAGCAATCGAGGAAGGTGGAAGCCATCACGTGCTGTATGGTCTTTTCCTATTATATCTTCTGCTGTCTCCTGACAAAATGTCTCCTTCTCTCTCTCCTTCTCTTCCCCTGGCAGCTGGCTTTCCTGCCATGCACCGTCAGACACATCTGCAGTAGTAGAAGGTACAAAACAAAACTTCTAGCAATCATCAATAGTGATTTTTATGTCAAGACTCTTCCAGTATTGTAGCATTACACAAGATTTTGGCTATTTTTAACAAAATGTCCAATATTTATTAGAATGTGGAGAGCACTGTCATGTGTATGGCTTTAAGGGCATCAATGATAGTTTGATAGTAGCAAATATTCATTTTAATGGCTGTTATTGCTAACATATCTTTTAGACATTTTTTATTTTTTCCCATCAAGAACTTATTCTCCTTCCTAACACCTTTTCCAATCTATCAATCACTTACTCCCCTTCCCAACACCTTTTCCAATCTATGAATCATTTGCTCCCCATCCTAATGCCTTTTCCTATCTATCAATCACTTATCCAGATCCTAACACCTTTTCCCATCTATCAATCACTTATCCCGATCCTAACTTTTTTTCCCATCTATCAATCATTTACTCCCCTTCCTAACACCTTTTCCCATCTATCAATCACTTATCCAGATCCTAACGCCTTTTCCCATCTATCAATCACTTACTCCCCATCCTAATCTATCAATCACTTACTCCCCTTCCTAACACCATTCCCATCTATCAATCACTTACTCTCCTTCCTAACACCATTCCCATCTAATAATCACTTACTCCCCTTACTAACACCATTCCCATCTATCAATCAGTTACTCTCCTTCCTAACTCTATTCCAATCTATCAACCACTTACTCCCCTTCTTAACACCATCCCAATCTATCAATCACTTACTCTCCTTCCTAATACCATTCCAATCTATCAATCACTTACTCTCCTTTCTAACACCATTCCAACCTATCAATCACTTACTCCCTTTCCTAGCACCATTCCCATCAATCAATCACTTACTCTCCTTCCTAACACTTTTGCCCATCTATCAATCATTTACGTGACCGCTGCAGTAGCCTAAGTGGTTAGAGTGTCCGCCTTGGATGTGGGAGATTGTGGGTTTGAACCCCTGCCGAGTCATACCAAAGACATAAAAACGGTACTAACAGCTGCCTCACTTAGCACTCTGCATTAAGAGGTTAGTGTTAGGACTGGTTGTTCTGGTGTCAGGATAGTGTGACTGGGTGGAACATGATTGCTACATGTCTGCGGCATGATGCCCCCAGTAACAGACACCACTATAAACTGCCACACTGCAGACATCATAGCATAATAACTGAAAAATTGTTAAAGCTACGTCAAAAATCCAAATCACACACACACACACACACACACACACACACACACACACACACACACACACACTCAATCACTTACTCCCCTTAAGAGCTGGATGTTATATTTAGGGAGAAATGATGAACTAAAACTCAACACTCGCTACTGGTTGTGGGGTTTTTTAATGGACAGTAACAGTATGGAATAAGCCTAAAACAATACAGAGCCCAATACTTCATATAAAAGACTCGAAGTAACTACAAATGAAACAAATACAATACACAACCCACACACCAGCATTACATAATTTTAGCACAATAAAATATAAATGGTGTTTTTCCAGGCTCAAATGCATTATAATTCTTTCAAATTATGACAACTGCCTGCTTTCACTTGCATGAGAGACAAGCGCTATTCATATGTAAGACTGGAATGACTCAAGGTGTTGTCTGTCCAAAATCAAGGGGAGGAATGCAAGAGGATTTGGTTAGCTTGGCAGGGGAATCTATCTTAGTGCCCCATCATGCACTGCATTTGATCGCTAACTCAGTCACTCACCCCTAACAAACACACACATTGACATCACAAAAAAACTGTAAACATTGCAAAAGACCATAGGTGAGCTAAATATAGCTTGCTACAGTGTAATTTGGTGAAGTTCTGCATCCACCAACAACAAATTGGTACATAACACCAGACCTGGTCACACCATCAATTACCCACCCCCCGCTTCCTCCATCTATCAATCACTTACTCTCCTTCCTATCACCTTTTCCCATCTATCAATCACATACTCCCCTTCTTAACACCTTTTCCCATCTATCAATCACTTACTTCCCTATCAAACATCATTTCCCATCAATCAATCACTTACTCCCCTTCCAAACATCATTTCTGATCTATCACTGATGCCCTTCCCCCTTCCTAACACCATTTTCCATCTAGCAATCATTTACTCCCCTTCCTAATGCCTTTTCTGATCTATCAATCACTTTCTCCCATTCCTAATGCAGTTTCCAATTTATAATCACTTACTCCCATTTTAAACACCATTCCCATATAACAATCACTTACTAACCTTCCTAACATCATTCCCCCTCTATCAATCACTTACTCCCCTTCCTAACACCTTTCACAATCTATCAATAAATGACTTCCCTTCCTAACACCATTTTCCATCTATCAATCACTTACTACCCTTCCAAACACCTTTTCTCATATAATAATCACTTACTCCCGTTCCTAACACCTTTTATGATCTATCAAACATTTACTTCCCTTCCTAACACCATTTTCCATCTATCAATCACTTACACCCCTTCCTAACACCTTTACCCATCTATCAATCACTTACGATCCTCTCTAACACCTTTTCCCATCTAGCAATCACTTACTCTCCTTCTTAACACCTTTTCCCATCTAGCAATCAGTTACTCCCTGTCCTAGCACCTTTTACCATCTAGCAATCACTTACTCTCCTTCCTAACACCTTTTCCCATCTATCAATCACTTACTTCCCTTCCTAACACCTTTTCCCAATCTAGCAATCACTTACCCCCTTCCTAACACCATTTTCCATCTATCAATCACTCACTCCCCATCCTAACACATTTTCCCATCTATCAATCACTTACTCCCTGTCCTAACGCCTTTTCCAATCTAGCAATCACTTACCCCCTTCCTACCACCTTTTCCTATCTATCAATTACCCACCCGTCATCCAAGCACCTTTGCTCATTTATTATTTACCCCTCTTCCTAACACCTTCTCCCAACTAACAATCACTCACTCCATTTCCAAATCCCTTTTCCCATCTAGCAATAACTTATTGCCCTTCGTAACACTTTCCCATCAATCAATCTCTTACTTCCCTTCCAAACATCAGTTCCCATCTATCAATCACTTACTCTCCTTGCTAACACACTTTCTGATCTTTCAATCACTTATTCCCCTTCCAAACATCATTTTCCATCTATCAATTACTTACTCCCCTTCCTAATACCATTTCCCATCTAGCAATCACTAAGTCTTTGTCCTAAGAACTCTTCCCATCTAGCAATCGCCTACCCCCTTCCTACCATCTTTTCCTATCACTTACCCCTCCCCCCCATCCTAGCACCTTTTTCATCTATTACTTTCCCCTCCCTCACTTCCCAACACCTTCTCCCTTGGAACAATCACTTACTCCCCTTCCTAATGCCTTTTCCCGTTTAGCAAGCAATCACTTACTCCTTTTCCTAACACCATTCCCATTTATCAAGCACTTACTTGCCTTCCTAACACCTCTTCCCATCTATCAGTCACTTACTTCCCTTCCTAACACCTTTTCTCATTTAGCAATTACTTACTCCCCTTCCTAATATCATTTCACCTCTATCAATCACTTAATCCCCTTCCTAACACCTTTCCCCTTCTATCAATCACTTACTCCCCATCCTAACATCTTTCATGGTTCATTTGGGCTGACAGAATGTAGAAAGAAATTTTATTTAACTTTTCAATGTAATTTTATGATGCTAAAGAGAACAAGCTTGTTTATTTGTGAAATTTCAAATTACTATTAAATTCCATAAAAAGTTTACTGTGTATAACTTCCGCATCCATGTACCACACAATGTGGAAGCAGAGATAACACAGCAGCAAGCAAAAAATGAACAGCGGTGACTGGAAAAATCAACCAATTAGATAACGCTGTGTTTGTATTTAAAGTTCAATGGCATTAGGATGTAATAACTGCAAAGGTGTATGCCTTGGAAAATATTAATTAGGTGGCAGAACATGCCAATACAAATTCTATAAATCACATTTGCTTGTGTATCCTGTTGGCATGGATGCTCAACAAAAGCTTAAATGTGGCATCATAGTCAAATCATATAATCAGCTTTACTGGTCATGAGCATCTATTTGTGAATATTATTGCACTCGATCGTGAAGATTTGTTGAACCTGTGACTGCACAAACACCCAATGCTGTCAATGAAACACCAGACACTGTTGATGAAACAGACACTGAAGTAAATGAAATAATAGCTAGGATTTATCTGATTGCAGTTTTTAATCTTAGTAGAGTACAAAAATTAAAACAAGTTATTGATCAACTTTCGAATTAAAGAAAGCTTTTCCCTTATATGAGCATGCTGACTGTGATTCAGCAATGGCAATTGGTGCAACAGCATGGAACACAAATATTATTAGGACCCATAGTTGTGCCAGATGATCCACCAATGGTTGTAATGGTACAACAACTGAAACAATTTGCACATTAGCATATAATATACAAATACCAAGAGATTCAAGAAAAGCTGACATACTTGCATTATTAAGTGTCTTTGATGATGAAGAAAGCACAGCAATTACAAATACCTGAATTTAAGTTTCACAAGCACAGTGGTGAATTAGAAAATCATATCGCAATTATCCCACACACATACACACCAGGTAAAGATGCTCAACAACTGTTATAAAATATGATTCCTGGAATTATATTGGTGGTACAGTTCTCTGGTACCTCAGGAGTTAAAGTAGATATTGTTCATAGAGCACATATAATTATGCCACTTGATTATGACAAGAATATATTTAAAACTGCAACACTGTGGATTCACATCAGTACTCACACGATCCTAAATCGTAATGACACCAAAGATATTGATGATGAAATCAACAAAGTAAGTGAAAAGATTCTCAAGACGCTGCAAAAATACACCAATGCATACTCAAGATGAACTCTTGACAGATGAGTGCA
The DNA here is from genome assembly GCA_016617855.1 of Megalonaias nervosa. Lineage (NCBI taxonomy): Eukaryota > Metazoa > Mollusca > Bivalvia > Unionida > Unionidae > Megalonaias > Megalonaias nervosa. The sequence continues at coordinate 890 of JAECUM010022757.1, read as the reverse complement.
AGTTGAAGTGCATATTTCTCATAACAACCATTTCATAGATCAAGTTAAATTCCAACACCAGAGTATGTTCCACTGTGGTCAGTGATAAATGTAAAATGTTACAACAACTGATGTTTTGAATGGGTGATTTTATCCATGCTACATCCAGCAAGAGTAATCATAAAGATCAGCTTAGAAAATACCAGCAATATGTGAATTCATCATTGGTAACATTGAATTTCCAGTTATTGACTTTGGCAAGTTTGAATGACTCATCCCTGATCTCACTGCTAATGTATTTGTTTGGGATAAAGGCCTGCAACCCATTTCATTATCCCCACATACATGCAGGCAGTTTGGGATAAAGGCCTGCAACCCATTTCATTATCCCCACATACATGCAGGCAGTTTGGGATAAAGGCCTGAAACTCATTTCATTATCCCCACATGCATGCAGGCAGTTTAATACTGGCTTTTATAATGTATTTGTTTGGGATAAAGGCCTGCAACTTATTTCATTATCCCCACATATGCATGCAGGCAGTTTAATACTGGCTTGTTATTAATGCATGATTCAGAGTCCAAGAACCATTATGTGTGGATCAAAAATGTCACATGAAAGGTATACCAACACAGCAAATTCCAGGGTACTTAGAAATTTCCATGCAGGCATTGCATGCAAGCACTTAGCACCAAAAAGCTGCTTGAAGACCATGACGTTTATTGCACTGGGATCAGTCAAAAACCACAGTACACAATTATGCCAGAACCTGGTAAAAACATTTTGAAGTTTACAGCGATGCAATGAAAAATAAAAGTACCTTATTAGCATTTGAACCTGTCTCTATGGATTTAGTACATGCAATCGTGATGAAGAGTGCACCAAAGTCATGTGAACTGGATCTGATTCC
>JAECUM010022752.1:0-45567 GCA_016617855.1 Megalonaias nervosa | reverse complement strand
TATATATAAAGCAAAAAGAAAAAAAATACCTACCCAGACTCAGACCTGCCAACCTAAAGAGACATTCTCAGCAAGTCAGTCAAAATTTTTCAGTAAGTTGGACCAAGTTTCAGTAAAGTGTAAAAACTATTAAGTATTGGCAACAAGTAAAATTTTAATAACTGTTACAGTTTATATCCACGGTGTAACTTACAATATATAGCTACTGAGGTGACTGGTACATGGTACTTTTGCACCTTCTAAGAAACAAATGGTCAAATTCCATTTTCAAGCATTCTCCCCCCTTCACTTTCATAACTAGTATTGCTTCCAAGGTATCAACTGACATAGATGATCTGGATTTTGAGTGGTTTTTTGCAACAAATGGGAACACCCTCCCACAACCTGCATTTGAATGAGGAACAATAAGTACATTCTTCATGATGCTGGACAACAATTTGTATCTGAACTGGCTGTTAGCATCCTTGAGTTTACTTATAAGATCCCATTGCTTGTCAACTCATTTAGTGTTTAAGATCTCAGGATTCAATTTATCTACTTGGTAATTCAAAAACTCTGTTTCCAAGTTGTTTCACCAGTTGGTTTCTTTGGGTTCCATACACATAAATCTTGATGGGAAATACATCACACTGCTAAAATCACTCATCATCCTTTATGACACATCAGCAACTGCACTGTGTTTCAGAAGTTCATTATTCAAGGGAAACCTCTTAACAATGTAATCACAAACAGTTGTGTAATAGTCCCTTACATCTTTATAGAATTGACAAAAGCTACTTTCAAACAGCTTCCTTTCAGCCAAGTATTTTCTTGTTTCTGAACCTACTGTAAGTGTATCATCTGACTTTTGTTTCTTATAGTCATGATAATCAATATCAGTAAGATCCTTGGCTTGTGAAATTTTTGTAGCCTTTACAAATCTGATCAGCAACTGCTTTAATAATTCAAGCATGTTTTCTCTAAGTTTGTGGATCATAGGCTCCTCCTGTTGCATGATTAAGTTGTACTTGTTAAATAATGGAATTATGTGGTCTAGAAATAAGCAATAAAATCTTCGCCCTCTGGGACTGCAAAGCCTTACACATACTCATAGCCTTTTCCTCTCTGTAACTGATCTTTTTACAATCTTTCCAGTCATTTCTAACCAACGGTGTCTGACATCTAGACAGAGCCTTTTTATCTGATTTCTGTGATATAACTTTCTCTAAGGAACCTATCTTGGGTTTTATTTTCTCAGTCTTTCCTGCTGAGGCAAACTTGAGGGTAGTACTAGCCTGACTTTTAGATTTATCACAGCTCAAAGCTTTACTGCATGTACCTGCACTGTCGTTATTTCCTTCTTTATTACATATACATGTGGAACTTTATCATTGGAACTAGACATCTTCTCTAACATCCTACTTTTGGCTTTAGCTCTTTTGCCTTTAACCTCTTGTTTCTTGGTTTCTTTACCAAAATATATTTGTAAGGGTTCCCACTGTTCCAACAGTCTCTTTATACTTTCACCAAGAGACAACCACCTTGTTACACAATGCTTCAATATTTTTCTCTGCTCTTTCCCACAAAGAGTCTGAAGATCTTTCAGTTCCATTTGTCTATTCACACTTTTATCCAAATATGATATGTCCACTAATAAGTCATCAAAACTAACAGGCAGCATATCAGCCCCCTTTTTAGCTGCTAAATATATCAAATGGCATGAACATCCACTCAGATACACTGAGGGATTCACCATTGTTATATGTCCAAAAATACACATTTATTGCAACCTGTCATCACTGAAGCATTATCTGATTCAAAGGCAATACAGTTATTCCAACTTACGTTTCTCTTTTTCAAATCCTTATCCAATAATGTGAAAATATTTTCCCCAGTAGAGGCTCCATCACATGTTGAAACTGACAAAAGTGCTTCAGTTACAACCCCATCTGTGTTATCAAAATATCTAACAACAACTGGGTACAGCTTCTCAGAATCATTGCTACCATCAGTTGTTATACTGACAGGTTGGGATGAAATATTGTTAACAATGCCTTCCTGTATTGACTTGCACTGTTGTAATACAATAGCAGTAGTTTTTGTTCTGCCACACTGATAACTATTTGCTACTGACAATTTGGGAAACATGCACTTGAATAGTTTAGAAGCATGGTCAGATGCAGCAATTGCAACATTATGCTCAACCAAAAAGTCTGTAAAATATACTTTGGCCTTAATGACCTCCAATTCAGTTTCTGGCACTACAGATCCAAATCCCATAGAGGTCAGCGACTTACAACTTGATTTCATTGCAACGTATTCTGTATGTTTTTTGGAATTCATATGGCGGTGACAGTCATCTCGCCCACCGTGGGAAATGTTCAAGTCAACACGACATAACATACAATAAATGTAATGGTCACCTTTTTTACTTTTTTCTAAGCATGACCAAGTATCTGAGTAATCTCTTTTATACTTTTGCAACCACTGTTTCAGCTTTTTAGGAGGCTGGTTGTCCTCTCAACCTTTGATGCATTTTCGTTTGGAAGACATTTTCAGACGACCGGATGACAAAACGAAAAACGAAATCTAGATCAGATGCGCGCTTCTGACGAACAAAATAGGCAGGTTCAAAGCATCTGAGGTACCAATGTATAGTTAGTCTGGTTCCCTACCAAAATCCACTCAGTCTAAGATGAAACTCTGACTCCGAACACGGAGTCGTAATATGAAAATCTTGATCCGGAACAAACCAGTACAAAAAATATCCGGAACAGATAAAAAAAAACGATCACATTTCCATACTTTTTGCTATCATTCCGTAAGTCCATAATTTTAGTGTTTTTTTCGTAAGACTTAGGGCAAAATTGTAAGAGTTGGCAGGTCTGCCTACCTAACATAATTTAAAAACCAGTGCAATAGGAAACATATTTTTGGCCTTAAAATATTCAAGGGAGACATAATAAAGTGGAACAGACAGAAAACATTGATATACTAATTATCAAGTAAACCAGAAAATGTGTCCTTTTTGATTATGGATTTAATGTTGCTTTAGTGTTGGTATTATGATTAATTGGTTTCCTCTCAAACTCAATTTTTTATTTACAAAATCGATTTTTTTCTTTCAGAAAAAACCCCCCAAACAATATCACAGGATTTCACCCAACAACAATATTTTTATTCCTAAATACTGTTTTCACTCACTCACTCATTCATTCATTCATTGGCTGACAACATTCTGAAAAACCACTTCGAAGATACTAACACCTAATTAACCAGTAATTCCCTTAAGGTTTAATGGCGAAGTTTTATTTGATCAGGGCCAGAAATAAGTCTTGGAGGATGCTGATAAAGGTTACTTTTTGCTGCAAGTATCATTTACTGACACGCCATGACACACAAACAACATGGTGTGATGAAATGAGGTCATGTATACAATACAGACCATGGGATAATCATTCTGATAAATCCAGGAGACAGGCTTTCATACCTCTGTTGTCTCTTGCTTTGTGGCTATAGACTGTTCAAACAATAAAGAAAAACATAATGACCAAACATGATCAGTCAGTGAAACCTTTTAATTGCCCAACAAGAAAACAATGTGTAACCTTAGACCTGGTCACCTTTGAATTAAGCTTCATGTGCAACATCTCTATTGATCTTTCAACAAAGAAACAATATGTAAACTAGGCCTTGTGATCTATGAATTTTACTTTGTTATTTGGCAGTTTAATGGTTTGGTTTTGGTGCTTCATGGCACAGCAACACAAGTAGGTTATTTAGTGCCAAGTCAATTGCAGTAAAGTGCTTTTCCCCAAGGACACACCATGGTAGCTGACCCAAGCTGGTCCATTGATAGGATTTGTACATGCACACACACCCTTTCAGTCTGGAGTACAGCATGCAAACCACCGAACCACTGACAGTTTAGTGGACAAAGGAACCAAAGACATGTTGATATAAAATATTGGAAAACTCCTATGACTAAAAGGTGTTTGATTGCTCAGAGTTTATGCTGGACAAAACCTTTAAGCTACAAGACAGGTCCAGCAAATACTGGGATTCTAGGATCTCTACTCTGGATACAACATCAACTTCACCTAATTATGCTCTGATAGAAAACATGCAATAAAAACTATGATTTTTCACATACTGTGAGTTCATTTATTTTTGTGGTGATCAACTTTTATGGTTAATGTAAAACAAGACATTTATGTAAGTTCTATTTTTACCTAACTGGCCCAGGCATCTAAGTTTTTCTAAATATACCTTTATTTCAGCAACAGGCCTGACATTTCTGGTAGCTTCCTGGGCAACAGCTTTCAGGTCTTGAGTCTGATTTTTCTCAAGGGCTTTGTCAACATGGAAACCAATCAGACTCTGAAGCTGTTCTCGTCTCTTCCATGTCTGGCTGAACTTGCGCACAGAAAAACGCTTCAACAAAGGAGGACGAGGCACAACTAAGCCACCTATTTACAAAGAAAATAGATATACAATATCTTTTACAAAACCACACATTAATTTTACTACATGTTACTCAAACACCCCATCCCAACCACTATGCCATAACAGTTACCTCAGGATCATAACCCAAAATGCCTATGCATGTTATGCCCTCTGCAAATGCTGTACAAGGTTTTAAAGTGTCACTACAATGAAAATATGTATGCTCTTGGCAATAACCATAGCTTCTGATGTAAAGGCCCATTTAGACACAATGTTAACTGCCTTGTCCATAATTTCACTCCAATAAAAAATATGCATGTTAACTTTCTACACCGAACATGAGAAAAATTTCCCATTTTCAATGAGAATTTACATACTGGTTTTGCCTGCTCAGGAGCACATACTAGACTATCACCAATGGTTTCTTCTGTGTTAACAGATAACCTCCACCTGAAATCCAACATCAAATCAACAATGGAGGCATTAAAGGCATGTGGTACCCTGGGTGGTCAAGTGGCCTAAGGCACTTGCCTTTACACTCACTGCCATCTCACCTCTGACCATATGGGTTCGAGTCTCGGGCTTGACCAATGTGGGTATGTGATAAAAGCATTTCAGCAGCTTCCCATGGAGCAATGGTTCTTGCTGGGGTTTTACCAGGTTCTTCATCTACATGGCATAAAACCCAAAACAACAACAACATTATGGGCATGTAAAAAATGTTGCTAAAACTTACAGTAATAAGGGCCAGGGCCCGCATGTCAAGTTTAAGCTCAAAACACTGATGTAAACCATATGACTGTGACCCCAGTTGTCCTTGCTTAATGTTGAGAAAGCCCAATATATGAACAACATCAAACAATGTGTCATGGAAATGAAAAACCAACCACACAAATCTTCAGTGTATGTAACCTTGACCCAAAGGTCAAAGAAGTCAAAGGAGGGGGTTGTTGTTGCAGAATGAATAGGAAACATCCAATGTATGAGCAGAATCCATCAAAGGTTAAACAAATAAACTGAAAATTTACCAAAACTTTAACAAAACTGCTGATGCTGTCACCTGCAAAAAAAATGAATGCAACGCCAATGTCACCTGACACAAATTCATTGATGAGAACTTTATACCCACCTGTTTCTTTGTCAATTTGCTGCCTTATATAATCCATTTCTGATATCTCCATGTTGGAGTCTCTAATTCTGTTAGCAATCTCCTGCAGCTCTTGTTGGAATTCCTCAGTTGCTGATTCTCGTACACTCTTGACTGTGTCAGATGCTATCTGAATCTACAGTATCATCAGAATACCATGTAAAATTTTTAATTAGCAACAAGTGGATGTGAAATTTATGAAATGGTTTTGAAGAATACTACATGCCATGAGTTGAGTGAATAAGATTCTATTGATCACATGACTGCAAACAGTTAAAAATATTAAATGAAATTGTTATGTGACAATATTAAGTGTTACAAATGTATATCTATTACATACAATATTTTAACTGTATAGATCACATGGCTTTACTAAACCAACAATAAAATTGTCAAACACTATTAAAGTAAAATGTTCATTATGTGGATGCTAAACAATAGTCAGGTTTAATGTGGGGGTTGGGTTGGGGTGGGTGATGACATGGTTTGGTTTTTGATATTTATTTTTTGGGGGTGATTCATTTGGTTTCATTTCATTTGTTTATTTGTTTGGTTTGTTGTTTTTTGGCACAGAAACACAAGAAGGGTTATTTTGTGCTGAGGTATTTGGAGGAAAGTGCCTTGACACACTATGACAGCTAATATTGCTAATCTGATGATAGGATCTAAACTCATGCCCTGTCAGTTGCTAGTCAGGCACTCTAACCACTGAGCAACTACGGCTTATGCCTCCATCAGTGACCTCTTACGACATGCAGAGGTGAAGGTCTATGCAACATTCCAGTCAATCAACAATTAACATTCAGGTCATCTTATTCAAACATCAGATATAAAACTATACGACTTTCACAAAGCTGAAAAATAATAAACTAAGCATAATAAATAATGGGTATAATATCACACCAAATGCAAATGAGTCAGGTTGAACAAATTTAGATCAAATTCTCCTCAAAGTTTTAGCAATAAAAATTCAAGTGCATCAATCAAATCTTTTTATAGACAATCAAAACTTTGTTGCAAGCATGAAATTTCTGCCAAAGAAATAAATTAAAAGGAAACGGTTTGTTGCTTGTTGGTCTTAAAAACACTTTGAACACATTACTGGCCATATCATGCAAAAGAAATGGGAGCTAAGTGCCCTTCCCTAGTATATCCCCTATGGGTACAAGATTGAGAGTAAAAAATCCCTTATCATCAAAACTGGAGTTCAGATTGAGTAAAAATCAAACCCTGGTGTCAAAACTTGGGGTCAAAGTTAAAATCTGGGGGTGTCTGATGCACAAATGTGGGTAAAGGGAAACACTACTTTCCCAAGGACACAGTGAGGCTGGCCTAGGTGGGTATCAAACCCAGAAACCCCCAGATTATGAGTCTGATGCTCTACCAACTGAAATACCACAGCTCCCTAAAAGGAGATAGACATTAATTTTGCATGGTACAGACTTTCATGCAAAGTAGTGCACATTTACATTATCGTTAATGTTAATGCTGAGAAATTATAACAAGGATATTTTGTTTACAACATTCTCTAGATAATGTATGATATATCCACCGTACACTATTGTCAAAAGCAACATAAAACATTGATCAACTATAGCAACATGGATGCTTAATAAAACAACAGTCATCTGATAGTATATTCAGTGCTTGATTTGAATTTAAAGAAATCATTCAAAAATAAAACTTAAAAAATCTGAGGCAAATGAATCTATATGTTCTAAAGAAAATCCAAATACTTAAAACAATGAAGGCCAAAGCCTATAATTTGGTCAACACATGTAATGTGATTTCAAAAGTGTTCTTCTACATAAAATTTAAATAAATTTGGCAAGAAAACTGAATTCACAACTTATTTCATAATACAAACTATCATTTAATGTGGAATAAATTAAGCTGATCATTAGTTCATAAATATTTTACGATGTGAATACAACACATTCACAGATTGGAGAAAATCTGACAATACTATGAAACCTTATTTAAAGTACAGTGCCTGCCCTTCATGATGCTATTCATGGCCATTATTTTATGAGGCAGTGCTATATTCAGAAGGCTTTACATCGCTTGGTTTTTTGTGTGTGTGTGGTCATTTTACAGCACAGTAATGCTTTTAATATTTTACTGTGCTGTGTAGATCAATATGCCTTGCTCAAGGACACAACATTCTTGCTGATCCAGGCTGATCTAACAACAAGAATTGAACCTCTACCCTTCTGGTCATAAACCCAATGCTTTAACCACTTTGCTACAAATGTCCACCATGCACATCAATCATAGTATTACCTCTTGTATTCTCTTGAGCTTCTCTTTACTGAAGGATGATAGTAACTGATCTTTCACATAGTCCTGAAAGTAAAAACAATGGCAGTCAACATGTGCATCACAGACTGTAATAACCTACCTGTCATTATTATGATCATGCCATCTGAGTGCTCAGGTAAAACAGGAATTCCTGGTATATGTGGGTAGCATTTTTAGACATACAGCAGTAATTTACCAAAATGCAGGCTAATACAGCACTGATGCAAGATATGTGACTGTCAGAAACACTTTACTTTGTAAACGACAACAATATGGTCAGCTAATACCAAGAAACTAATATTTGTCTTAGTTAAAAAATGTACTCAAAACATTTTGATGCCCATCTTGTTGGTTCCATACCTATTCTGATCTAATATGACTTTGTAATATACCATAAAATTTTGTTTATAATTCAAGTCTAATTGCAAATTGCACAGATCAAGATCTGCCAATGCATAATATGCTGGCAAATATGGACTAATGAGTAGAAAAAACAAAATAGACCCTGATCTGCAAGTGCATTATGTTATGCAGGTCAGGGTCTATGTTGCTTGCACTTAGACTTGACTTATAAGTGAGAATGGCATATATCAACATAAAATAAACTTAATCTCAAGTTTAGTTTTGGGATTAGCATGCAAAACTTTTGTGAGAGGTTTTTGTATTGATGCAGTAGGGATATTTAGTAACAAGAATTCCCCTGATGCTCTACTGACTCAAAACAATTTCCTGGAATTCACAATAAGACCATTTCATCCATCACTTTATTCTATTTAACTATCTCTGACATTCTTCAAGAATCTTCTTGTGCTTCATTTGCGATGACCATGCTCTATTCAATAAGCTTAGGATGCACTTGATTCAGTCCATCTAAAATCAACCATTTACTATCTTTTTCTCAATTTTTTTCTGTCTTTTCCATGTGTCTTAAGAGGTGCCATGCATGAAACTGTCTTATGCCCAAGATGAAAATCAAGGGAGACTGGTTATAAGGCACAGCCTAAAATGAATCCTGATGGTGGTCATATTGGACATCAGTAGCAGCACCATTTTCACTAAGAACCTGCTACAAAATCTTTTAGCGAAAACTCCATGTCAATAGGACCATCTGCCCAGGTGGAGTAGAGAGAATATGATTTTCAAAATGTCCACCATGATGACCATTATGGATGTCAGAAAGGCATAATTCTCATTTAGGTTCAAGCAGATACAAGTAGGGTCTCAGTGTAACCCCATGTCAACAAGACCATTCATTCAGAATGAGTAAGAATTGCAATATTTCCAAAATGGTCACCAGACCATATAAAATTATTTTTAGTGACAATTCCATATCGATAAGAGTCAAACTGAAATTTTCAAGAGGGTCATGAAGTTGGCCATATTGTAAATCAGGATTGCACCATTTTTATTACAAACCTGATAGACATCATACATCATTTTAGTGAAAAACCCCTGTTCATTTAAACATCTATTAAGGCAGGCATGTGAAACTTCTTCCAGGGCATGGGCTGGACAAGCAATTTTTAAAGCCACACCCTATGATGTAACTAGGTGGATAAAACCAGGTTGCCCATTGTTTGCACATGCCTGTATTAAGGAATAATGAACAACAATTTTAAAATGACCACCATATTGGATGTCAGATAGCACCATAGTTTCATTTAAGACAACTAGACATCATAAGAAGTCTTTTGGTGAAAAAAACACATCAATATGTCCCTCCATTCAGGAGAAGTAGAATTAACAAAATTTTCAAATGGCCATCTCTGACGTCTGATAGGCACCATTTGTTTTGGGACCAACTAAACATAATAAGAAGTCTTTCTGAGAAAACCCAATTTAAATATGACCACTTAGGCCACCAAAGTGGTCTCTATTGACATGTAACAAATCTGATAGAAATACATGTATAAAAAGAGAACATATATTCCCTTAATACAATTTACACCTTCCAAACAGTTCTCCTGTGAGCTTGACCTTTGATGTACAGATCCCTCGTATTCAAGAAGTCTAATGGTTGTCCAAAGACCACATGATGTAATCCCCCTATGTAAAAAACAGACCACTGCATCTCTGACCTTTGACCTTTGACTGCCACACAAGTACTTATGGTAAATATCTTTACTTTCTCTGATATCAGTTCATCCATGCCAACACTAACACAGCCAAATCTAAACACCTTAACCGTTGACTGCCTCCAATATTTAGACATTTGTTTTGGGACCTTGACCCTTGAGCTACTTGGCAGTCAATATCTATGAGTATTCGACCACTCTAGTGGCCTAGTGGTTAGAGCAACTGCCTCGGATGCAGGAGGTCATAGGTTCGAACCCCGGTCAAATCATACCAAAGACTTAAAAAATAGCACTAACAGCTGCCTCGCTAGGTGCTCAGCATTACGAGATTAATGTTAGGACTGATGCTAGACATCACTATAAACTGCCACACTGTAGACATCATAGCGATATGACTGAAAAACTGTTAAAGCTACGTTAAAAATCCAAATCACACACTCTATGGGTATTCCTTCCCTCCATCTGTGGGCAAAGTTTAATGATGAAAATAGCAGATATTGCCCTTTAATGACAACTGTAACCAAAAGATGATGCTGTATAGAGGGACAAATGGACAGGCATGAATACCTTTTGTGACATTCTTTGCAGGCAGACTAGACAAAAAATGTTTAAGTTTTGAGTGGTTAAAATTCATTTGGTATGAATCATATATACTTGCTTATAAGCAGAGTCCAATAAATAATGCTCCATGCAGTTGTTTAGGAGTAATCGGTAGAACAAACAACTTAGACCCTAGTCTGCCAGTGCTTTATGCAATGTTAGATTGGGTTCTATGTTGTTTGCAGTTGGACTCAAATTATAAGCGAATATATGCAGCATATATAGGGTTTAATGCAAGACTGGCATAGTCCTCTATACATATTGTGCCAATCAAAATTAGGGTAGTAATAATTGTAAAGACAGAAGTTTTAAGTACAAAAAGAACTAACTAGTATTCCAATAAAATAAAAAATATGACAACTTCTTTGAACAGGATACAGCATAAAAAGATAGAGCTAAAAACAAATAGTTATCGACGAATGACTGATCCCTCCCAGCCAACCACAGCAATTACAAATATAGATTAGCAAATGTTACCTCAAATGACCACAGTAATGATTTGACCTGGTATCACTATGCATAAACTAAGACCGTCTCAACTCCAATGACCTAAAGATTAAAATTTTTTTATAATCCATGGAATGCAAAGCTCTCAAGTGTGTGTTTGTGTGCATGTGTGTTTGTGTACTTGCATGTGTGGAAAAAAAATGCAATTTCAGTGCAAGCAACCTTAACCTTAGACCTAACAACCCCAGAATTACTGTCCAAATGTAGTATACCTATTTAGTTAGATGAAAATTAGGTCCATGTAAGTTGAGTTATGCAGAAACCAATAATGCCCTTTCATAACCACTGACCTTGACCTTTGACCTATCAATCGCAATCTCAATAGGAAGCTGCCAGTCTTCAAGCGTGATGCAACTACGAAACTTAAAAATAAAAACTGGGCATGGGAAATATGAAGAAAATTTATGTGGAACCCAAAATGGCACTTTTACTTCCAATAACCTTGACTACTGACCTGTGAGCCTGAAAATCAATACAGAGGTTCTTCAAGCACAAAGTAAACAACTTATGAAATTTTACGAAACTTGGATCCAGGAAATGGGACTTGTAGAAGACAAATAATGTAACCCTATACTGAGATTTTCTTGTCTCTCTCAATCCCAACATTTTTTTATTTTTATTATCTCCCTCTGCTAAAATCCAGGCTCAACAAAAATCAAACAATGCATCCCAACAAGAGTTGTTCTAATAATATATTGTGCAGCAGTTGAAAGACTGAAATATTATGATCTTTAGGAATCTTTTTCACTTACAGGCTGTTTCTCCATTTCATCTGTCCATTTTTGCCATTCCTGAAGACGACGGTATCTCTGTAACACCTGGTTATCAGTTCTGCCTTCTAGCATGGCAGCTATCTCAGACCACTTTCCTATAAATAATGAAAAAATACATCAATAAATATCCTTGATTTTAGCCTCCACCTCCAACTTTTCAAAAAAGTTAAGATATATAGTTTTTAGCAGTGTTTTGATGGTGGCATCTATGTTGTATAAAATCGTCTCTAGTCTGCAAACATATTAAAACCAGATTAAAAATTATTATTAATAACCTTAGCAGTACAGGTCGCCCCCATTGTAACAGTAGTCAGGGTCCATAACTGCTGACCACATTATGTACCGAACAGCGGTATGGCGAAAATTATAAAAACTGTTGAGTGTACTGGGGGGGGGGAAGGGGTATACAAAGTGCTTATCAAATGCATTGTAATACTGTTAGTTGATGTAAATTGTTTTTTATCAATCCATGGTATTTAAACATTTCATTATGTCCGATTATATTTTAAACAGTAAATAGAAATATACCAAGCTTTATCTGAAACAAACACATTTGTTCAAAAATGTACTAATCCAAATAAAATAAACACTATTCAGTCAGGTTATGTGCATTTCCTACTGGAAGTATTTCATGACTTTAGGTTGTTTGAGACCGGATCACTCTTGTTCTATTAACACTTTTAGCAAAGTCAATGATATTTCTTTTCTCAGCTGCATAATTTTTAAGGGATCAATCTCCTGGCTTTCAAGCCATATCAGTCCTTTCTCAAAAGCAAATATGGCTTTTGAAACAGCATGGGTTGTTTCAACAGATTCTCAGGGCCACCATCATTAGTAGATCCTGTTGATCAGGATGTAAATTTTCTTTTTGATGCCTAAGAAGAACTGGATGATGTTAGCATCAGTCCTACATTTGACAGTAGAGTAGTCCTCATCAATTTTGAATCAGTGCTGAACATTGTCAAATGAATTAAAATGTCCCCATAGAACAATTCTAACTTCTTCAACATCCTCCTCCATGAATCACTTAAAATCACAATCCTATTCACAAATTAAATTTTCATTTTCCTGGATGTCTCCATTGTGAAAATAAAAATGTCTTAATTTACTCGTAAATACTGACAAGACTGAACTCACTTTTAAATTTATCGTTACTGGGCAGCACTGCAAAAGATTACTGAAAGCAGCAGCAAGTTCAAAGGACATGCTGAAACTAATCCTTTCTGTGATCTGTTGCCATCCAGGTGTCAATAAAAAATGGTTGACAATAACCTGGTCTTCTGTATAATCATTGAACTGTATTTACAGAGATCAAGTAACTGATCCGCTGGACTGTATTTAGTGCTTCGACAGTCACGTGTAATTTAGCCAAATACAAATGTTGAAATGGATCAAGGACTATTATAGCTAATTTTTGGTGTTAGGAGGACAATATCTTACCTTGCCTGAATACAACAATGGCTAATTAGAGTTAAAATGTGACTATAAAACCACATTCTGTCCAATCCAGTACAGTAATTTTTAATGTAATGATTTTCCCCAAATTTTTTTAATTAAAATTTTTATAATTATTATTTTGGAGTCTATAGCACTACTGTAATATATCTGGATTGGCATTATAGCAAAGCACATTATAACAGGCGAAAGCTGTATCACCATTCAATTATTTTCTCCTTGACAGGTTAGTAAGCTTGCTGAAGATGACAGTAATCCCTTGAAAAGTCCTTTAGAAATTGACCCTAACTTGTGCAAATCATTGTGGACAAGACTGGTACCTTGTTTTTATTAAACTTAGGTAAATCAATTCAAATTTTATTTAGTTCTACTGATCTCTACACATACATAATTACATTCCCAACAAACATAAATTTGATTAGAATTTGCAACTTTTATACAGAGCTCTAGATAAGAATTTAATAAAGTGGTTATTTTACTCCCAACTTTAAAACTGGTTCAACCAGTCCTCAGGACATATTTATTAAACAATAACTGGTCTGCAGTCAAATCAATCCTGAGGTCATATTTATTAAACAATCTCTGATCTGTAGTCAAACCAGTCCCAAGGTCATTTATTAAACAATTACTGGTCTATAGTCAAACCAGTCCTGGGGTCATATCTATTAAACAACCACTGATCTGTTGTCAAACCAATCCTCAGGTCATATCTATTAAACAATCACTGGACTAAATAATAACTGTCAATGTCTCTGCAGTAAAAAACCAGAAGACAAGAACCTATAGTAAGCAACTACTTGTCTTAAGAGACCACCTTTCTAGTCCCTAAAGAGGTCGCATTGAACAGGTTTTATTATTCCTATCTTTTCAAATAAGTATTGTGGATGCTGTGATACTCTCGAGCTGTCCACGTCTCATCTGTTACAATATCTCCAAAACAGCTGGATGAAATTCATTAAACTTTGTAGCTAAGTTGCACCTAGGTTAATTAACTGTGGGAGGGGTGTCATTCTTTGTTTACACCTGTGGAGTCCCTGGGAAGAGGCTCAAAGGTCAAATGTACCAAAATTTCCATTACAATGGTGTTCACAAATATTTTCTGACCAAGACATGTGGCATAAGTGATGGATTTTGCATTATGACCCATGGATCACTGTCCTTGATGAAGTGGGTAGGATGGGGTGGTAGAGTGTTTCTTATTTTCTTTAATATGCAGTAAAAAGCAAGAGCATTTGCAGTGGGCAAGCCATAACAACTACTCAATTTGTAACTGAAACAGGAGAGGACATTTAAATGATTTATTGCAAGAAAGCTCAGTACAATATGCAAGGGCAACGATCTAAGTCAATCTGGGGCTATAACTCTGGATGTTTGCCACAATATATTGCATACTAAATTTGACAAAGGTCTACCCAATATAAACTCTCTTATCAAATTTGGTTTCAATCAATGAGGCCAGTCCCAAGTTAATGAATAGAAATAAAACTGATGATGGATGGAGGCAACAGAAAGATATGAAGCAAAAAAACAAAACATTGGTAACATAATACGACCCTTCCTTAGAAGATGGCGAGGCCATAAAAAATGGGGCAATTTGATACAGTCGTATATGAATGATATTATTACCTCCCTTTTCTTGAACTAGCTCCATCAGTTTCTTATCTTCATCATAGGACCAACTCCTGTGCTTCAGTTTTGGATTTAGACTGTTGTTCCATCTGCAACAAAAAATACATCACTTACAATAACATCCTATTTACATTCACAATAACAGAATATAACAGTTTTCCATATTACAAAATATAATAAGACATAACATATAACAATATAACTGCATATCAGGCAAACATATAATATCTGTGAAATCTGAATTACGTAAAAGTCATTTCACTATTTTGTAGGTTTGATTTAATAAAATAATACATTTAAATAAGGTTTGCAAAATATAGAATTATCCAACTTATTTCATAAATTTGATATAAAATGAGCATTAATTTATATATATACACCTTGCATGTATACAAATGGAGCCCAAGGGAAAAAAAAAAATAATATCAACAAGGTCATGGACTGCATATCAGCCTGATGTAATATCAACAAGGTTATGGACTGCATGTCAAAATGATGCAATAGCAGCAAGGCCATGAACTGCATGTTAACATGATGTAATATCAACAAGGCCATGGATTGCATGTCAACATGATGCAATAGCAACAAGGCCATGGATTGCATGTTAACATGATGTAATAATAACAAGGCCATGGACTGCATGTCAACATGATGCAATAGCAACAAGGCCATGGATTGCATGTTAACATGATGTAATAGCAACAAGGCCATGGAGGTCATTGAGGCACCACAACTGACTTTACAACCAATTCTCTCCATCTTTTCCTGTTCTCAACTGCCCTTTAGGAATCTCCAAACCTTATACCTGTCCACTCTTTAATGTTGTCTTCCCACCTCTTTCTCTGATTGTGTATTTTGTAAATTAATGACTGTATTAATGAAAATGAAGAGATTTTAACCCATTTCTTGCATAGATTGACATAGTCATCATTGTGGTGGCAGGGTGCTATAGAAACATGACAGATTTGTCAACAGATATAAGAGAGTAACATCATTAAACAACATATTTTAATTATTGTGAGTTTCCTTGTAAGGATTTGGGTTTCAAGTTTGTTGTTTTTTTAATTTTAAATTTCTTCATTTAGACATGAACTGTTTGTGTGTTGGAATGTTTGCAGTATACTTTGGGCACAGATGCTGCACCAAATGTTGACTGCCACTTAATTTCAGTTGATAACTGACACCAATCAATGGCTGATTTCTTTTTCAGACAAGATTACGTTTGTGATCACCATTAAAACTGCTACTTAAACAATTTTATTATTATATGTAATCAATAGTTTTTCTTCAATTTTTTTGTATCATTTGTCATTGAGTGTAACAGGGTATACAATATTGTATGGGTGACACAGAATATCTGATAGGAACATATCATATAAGTTCAGATACTTACATGATTCATGTGGAAAACTAAACATAAAAAAGTGAATACCTGAAGCTTGGTTTTTATTGTTTGGGGTTCATTATAAGGCATTCTTGATGGCGCCTTCTCAGTGATTACATAAATGTATACTAGAGGGTCAACAGTCTTGACACATTTTGAGATCTTTTCATCCTGATATGGAGACAGAGAGGAAGGATGGGACTGAGATCAAGAGAGAGAATGAAAAGAAACAAATGAAAAAGGCCTAAATGTGGAAATTTAGGTCTGAATAACATACAAAAGGGCATATATACTTCCTTAATTGGCAGTGTGGTGATGTCATTTTTCTCCCACTGATATATTTCAATATCTCATTATGAAATACATAGTAAATTAAGGTTAGTCTAAAACATTTTGTAAATCCATTGCACATCTGGACTTTTAACAACAATCAGCCTACCTAGCTAAAGAAACAACCAAGTGAAATAAGCAAAAGCTAATTTTCAAATCTTCAGAATATTAGTTTACCATCCATGTGATGCTCGATTTACACAACAGATGCGCTCCTGAGGATATGGAGTAAACCAAAGGCAACTTATCCTTAGAATACTGGTAAATTAAGGAATTTCTTGGGCAAATTTTTCAAGTTTTCAAATAATGATTATTTATGCATAATTTTCAAATAAATTAATACATATAATAATATGTACGTGAGCTGCACACGAGTCACAGCACATGGCACCAGCACTGGAGTAAAAACAAGCACACTGACACAAACTGAAAGTTATTTTTTCATTATAAATGGTGTTAAAATGAAAGCACATAAGCTGAATTAGTGTCACCTGTATATGATTCTTAAATGTACACCACCTCAATCAGAGGTGCCAAATTTCTCAAAGTTTTCTCAAAAGGGTATATTAGACACTTTTATTGTGGACATGGGTTTAAATTTTATGAGTCCTGTCTTAGTTTTTAATCTGGCACTTTTAGCATTTTTTGCAAATACAGTAAATGTAAGAATACATACCTTTCTCTGCATTGCAAAGAAGTTCTTCCTGGCACAAACTCTTTAATCCTTTGCCAGTTATGAGGTCCAAGAAGCTTAATTGCTGCCATTAACATCTGAAAATAATTAATCAGATTAAATAATTATCTCAAAAATATTCAGTTAGCTTTCTGACTTACTACTGAATAGACAAATGCTCAATTACCTCCCTTAGGCACAACCCTAGGTGGCACAGTCCAGTTTCGTAAATTGGCCCCTGGCAAGTTTCTTAACTTAAGGCTATGGTGTGACTTTTCAGCTATTATGGTTTACTAATTAAAGATATGGATATATTTGTGAACTAGGTGTTTTGGGCTTGTGTTGTTCTTGAAACTGATGTCAGGCATGTACACCTTCCATAGTTACTCTGCAGTATGTTGATAATGAAATACCAATAGTCGGCTAGGAAGAAGAGTTAGCTTCCCACAGCAGTAAACACATGGGTTTGGGGCAAGCAGAATATCTCAAAAACGGCTTGGATGACAACTATTTTCAATTGCATCAGCCTGTTTAATACACACTGTTTTGCAGAACTGTCATCTAGGAAATGGGCTTGTGTTTGCACTGTGAGTATCACATGGTGTCAAAAATGACCTTAGGACATGAAATTGCAGGTATAAATTTGGGGTTGGGATGCATAAACTTCTTCTGCTATGAACTGCCATTGACTTCTCTGGTCAAGTGGATAATATTCTTATGCTTTGTTTTAATATAAGTATCCAAAAATATGGACCTTTTTGACCTCACCTGTGTATTTGATTTTTTATGATTTTTTTATACAAGGTTGCTGATTGTGGCATTAAATTTGTACAAAAAAACTGGCCCCTGCCCCCCCAGCAACCTCTCTTTCTTTCCTTGGCAGTAACAACAACTCTTGGGCAGTAACAACAACTCTGCACTGCACCATTAGAAAAACAATAATATGCTATATTTCTATGGATTCTATTAAATCTAAACTTTTGACTAGGGCAGTAATCATCAATGTATATTATCATATATGTTCAAGGTTCTGGATAACAATTTCAAAAACTCGATATTTTAATCTTTGTTTTGTTTGTTTTAATCCAATGGTCCAGAGTATTTTGTGAATGCTGCAAAATACAAAACTAGCATTTCTAGACTGAGTCCTATTCATCCAGATGCTCATGATGTCTTTCAGAATGTGTTAAATGGTTAAGTGACAAAAACTAGTTCAAGGTGTTTTGAGCATATGGCTCTATCTTAGTGTTCTCATAGAAGTCAATTCCTGTCACTTTAAATGTCCATGAGACCATAATTAAGTATTTATATAACAATTATATATCCATCTTTCTTCCTTTCTGCTCCATTCTGTTTGAGCTCAGGTAAAATCAAATACTTCAAAAAATGTTGGTTCTAGTTATTTAGTCATTAGTCTGTTGATTGTATCTAAGCTTAACTGGTTCCTGAGAATCACTGCCTCATATCAGTTTGCTGTCTGAAGGGTCATATCCATAGCTAGCTTAACCAGCTTGAACAAGTTGGGAAACAGTTCTTTATGGTTATTATGTACAATTTTTCACATCTTATAGGCATTTTCTCTTGGCTATCCCTGCTCCAAAATAAGATTATTCTTTCACTAACATAAGTTCTGCCAGTTTCACTTTCTTGAATCAGTACTTTGCTGACTATTCTGTCATATTTATTATCTGTTCCATAATGTGTATCTTCCATTATTTTCATCAAATAAATATCCTTACTCTTTAATTCTTTTTTGATTCTTATTTATTCAACTCATCTCAACCCTCAGAGGGGAATTAAGGTTTTCAGCACATGATCCCTCTGGACTGAATTGAGAAACGAAATGAAAATTGCACTCTATTTTTAAACTGCCCGTATTTTAACGAGGCTTGGAATTCTGGTTTTTCTGCACTTAACTTAAAAAAAAACACTGAATAGGGGTTAACTGGTGTGCCCTCTGTTTTTCTCCACCCAGCATGTACATCGGACACATATCTGACATCATTTTCCGGTTCAAAATCACTGATATTTCCAGTAACACTTCCCCAGCTCCAACAATCTGATATACTTCAAAACTTTAAAATCAATCATCATCACTATCACCAGCAGTTTTTGCCAAACTAAAACATCATCTGCAGATGAACCATGTCAGAAGCCATCCATTTGAGGTTTTCTATGTAGACGGTATTTTAAATAAGGATTTTAAAACTTCCTTGATGTAAGGTTCAAGCTAAAACAGAATGCATGTTCTAGAGCCTAATGTGCCAATTAAATTTAGTTTAACAACAATTTATGTCAAGCCGAAGTACCCAGATGTATGAACAGTTGCCTGCCTGAAAACAACCCAGCTGTCATGCCTAGTGCTATGAGACCTCTACGAGTAGTGTGACTTGTAAATCACTTTATGGGTTAACAGATTTTTACGATTTGCAAACTTGTGTGTCAATATAGTTGAAATAATAGAGACACACATGCTCCAAAAATCCGAAACTTAAACAATCATCTATCAGTTGTAATAGCAACTGGGGAAATAACAACTTGTCATGTTCACGCATAACTTTTTCATTCTGTGTGTTTGTTGATGACTGTAGATGATAAAACACAAGGTACTGAATACAAGACAATTTAAACCCTAAAGAAATGCAAGAATGGTAAACGATAAACAATAAACAAACAAAATATAGGAAATTCTAGTTTTGACACAAACAGTAAAGAAATGCAGGAATGGAAAACATGAGATAATAAATACGGCAGAAATCCATAAACCTTAAATGTTTAGATGATAAATGATAAACAATGGAACTCTGCCATAAAATGCAAAGGCTAAAGAAATGAATTTTGAAATCCATTTCAAAGGCAAAAGAATGCAAAATGCATTTTTGAGGTATATCAATAGTTCAGGGTCCATACATCTTGCATGTGCTAAAGCAGGCAAGGCAAATATTTAAAAGCCTCGAGTCCAGCAAGATCAGTGCCAGATTTAGTTAAAACAAAGCAACCTGAATGAACTGTGATACATATACATACACAATTCTCCTGTTCTGTCCATTTTCCACGCCTTATAGTGGGATCAAGGACTATCCAGCGGTTTTTACAATCCTCAGCACTTCTTCCATCAAGGTAGTAGGCAACTAGAATTACAACAGAATCAATATATGTAATGGTATAACACATCTCCCAAAATAGTATCCTCTTATCAATATACAATTTATTACTGACATCATCCTGTACACAAGCCATTCAGAAGTCTATATCATCTAACATATTACTGATGTCATCCCTTACATAAGCCATTCAGGAGTCAGTATCATCTAATGTATTATTGACATCATCCCTTACATAAGCCATTCAGAAGTCAATATCATCTAACGTATTATTAATGTCATCCCTTACATAAGCCATTCAGAAGTCAATATCATCTAACGTATTATTGACATCATCCCTTACATAAGTCAATCAGAAGTCAATATCATCTAATTACTGACATCATCCCTTACATAGGCCAATCAGATGTCTGTATCATCTGACTTATTACTGACATCATCTCTGACATAAGCCAATCAGATGTCGGTATCATCTAACTTATTACTGACATCATCCTGTACATAAGCCAGTTAGAAGTCAATATCATCTAATGTATTACTGACATCATCCCTTACATCAGTCAATCAGACATCAGTATCATCTAACTTATTACTGACATCATCCTGTACATAAGCCAGTTAGAAGTCAATATCATCTAACATATTACTGACATCATTCCTTACATCAGCCAATCAGACATCAGTATCATCGAACTTATTATTGACATCATCCTGTACATAAGCCATTCAGAAGTCAATATCATCTAACTTATTACTGACATCATTCCTTATGTAATCCAAAGTTGATACTGTCACATTTATTACCGACATCATCCTTACGTAAGCCGATCAGAAGTTGATATTATTTCATTTCTTATCAACAACATCCCTTACATAAGCCAATCTGAAATTAATATTATCTAACTTATTACTGACATCATCCTTTAGATAAGCCAATTAGAAGTTAATATCATCTCATTTATTATCGACACCACTGCTACAAAAGGCAATCAGAATTTGATATTATCTAATTTATTATTGACAATATCCTTTACAACAACATAAGCCAATCAGAAGCTGATATCTCTTTTATTATCAAAATCATCCCTTACATCAACCAAAGTTATTATCAAATTTATTATTGCATCATCCATTACATAAGCCAATCTGAAGTTGATATTATCTAATTTATCACTGACATCATCCTTTACATGTTATCCCTTTCGTAAGTCAATAAGTTCATATTATCGAATTTATTATCACCATCATTCCTCACATAAACCAATCAGTAGTTGATATTAATGAATTTATTATCAAAATGATCAATTACATGATATCATTCATTATATAAGCCAATCAGAAATTGATATTATCTAATTTATTATCAACATTATCTTGTGCATAAGCCATTGTGTAGATGATATTATCTTATTTAATATCAACACCATCCCTTTCAAAGCAAATCAGAAGCTGATATTGTCTCATTTATTATCAACATCATCTCTTACATAAGCTAATCAGAAGCTGATATTATCTAATTTATTATCAACATCCTTTACATAAGCCAATCAGAAGTTGGTAACTCATTTATTATCGACAAAATCCCTAACAAAAGCAAATCAGAAGCTAATATTATCTTATTCATTATCAACATCATCCTTTACATAAGCCAATCAGAAGCTGGTGACTCATTTATTATCGACAACATCCCTAACAAAAGTATCATCTTATTCATTATCAACATCAACCCTTACATAAGCCAATCACAAGTTGGTAACTCATTTATTATCGACAACATCCCTAACAAAAGCAAATCAGAAGCTAATATTATCTTATTCATTATCAGCATCAACCTTTATAAAAGCCAATACATCATTTTAATGAGATAATATGCTCTATATTTAACTCCAGCTTTTCTAATTACAATGACCAATATATTCCTGATACAGTATTATTCTTTTGGGGAAAATGTCATGAAAAGCATTATAAAGATCTGCACAGCCAAGTCGATTTTCTTAACATTTTCAACAACTAAAATACGAAATTATTGGGTTTTGAATTTTACAACATGCTGGTTGATATGATTGTTTATAAGACTGAATTCTACTAAAACAAGGTTATGACCTCAAAAATGGCTGGTAAAAGTGAGGTTTATGTGTTCTGGAAATGTATCATTCCACTTAAGAAGATCAGTTACTACCCCCTCTCTCCTCATCTCCTCTGTAAACTCAATTTCTGAACTTTTGCACCTCTAATGATTTGGGGATTTCCTACTGCCCCTCATAGAAAAGGACCAAGTCGAACGAGACTCCAGAGAAGAATATCCTAATGTATAACTGCTGTCCCTCACAATAAAACCTCTCAGTATAATACAGGTTTGGGCATGGATCCCATTAACATCACTGTGATACAGGTTTGGGTATGGATCCCATTAACATCACTGTAATACAGGTTTGGGCATGGATCCCATTAACATCACTGTAATACAGGTTTGGGCATGGATCCCATTAACATCACTGTAATACAGGTTTGGGCATGGATCCCATTAACATCACTGTAATACAGGTTTGGGCATGGATCCCATTAACATCACTGTAATACAGGTTTGGGCATGGATCCCATTAACATCACTGTGGTTGGTATATATATATATATATATGAACCTCTCGGACAGGAGAGTTTTCATCCCAAAATGAAGGGCATCTAATGTCCCCCTCATCACTCACTGAAATCTCTTGTGTATGCAAATTATCGAAACATTTCTGAATTTTTTTCACACCTTGCTTCCAGAGTAGTATATTTAGGGTAATACTGCCTGCGATTATGTGACTGAATTGCCTTATGCACAGCCAGATGATCTAGTTGCTAAACCGCAAGCAGCATAGTACTAACTGATTCTGTCAGCAGGGCCAGTCAGTTTCACTGTTTGAACTTGTGATCAGATGTAATTATGAAAGGGTTAAAGAGATTAAATGATTATGGTTGGACAAGTAAAGAGTTCAATCAGCATAAAACAGCGTTGGTTTGGCTTCAGTGTTTAATGTTCAGTTTTGCATTTAGTTCAGTTTTCAGACCCTGTGATGAAGCATCCATGTTCCATGCACACATTTCTAGTTATTAGAATAAACATTTACCCTCCAAACATTTCAGACCCTTATCTGCTGGCCCATTATGTGATAGCAATCCAGTGTCTATATTGTGTGCAGTTGGACTCAAGGTATAACCAATTATATATGATATCCTTCCCACTGATGCCTACATATCAGAGATGGTACTGTACTTCTCTAATGATAAAACCAGCCTGGAGATCATAATAATCAATGAGCTGGTGTCTGAGACTGAGTTTCCACTATCAACCAATCCTAAATGAGTTTTCAAATGTAACACATTTGAAATTGATTGAAACAAAACATTAGCTCAAACTCAAGCTCAAGAGTTTCATCATATCCAGGGATGGGCACCTGCCAAAAACGTTTTAAAAAGAAAGTAGTGAGCTTTTATCTGGACAAGCCCCAGAAAAAAGGAAATTTTAGGGGTATAATCTGAGAGAGACAGATGACATTAAACTGCAGTAACGACAGAATATTTTGTTGCAAACCATTGATGGAAAAGTTGATGGAAAAATGCTTGATATTAATGTTTCCAAAAAGAAGGTTATTAAATATTACTTCAACAGTGTTTCCAAAATATAGGTTATTAAATATTACTTCAATAAAGTTAAGTTCAAGCAAACACAAACTGGGATCAACAGCAGGAGACAGCTTCTTTTCATCAGCAAAGAGTTTTAATTAATTAAAGAGATTCTCTTTTCATCAGACACATGAAACACGAAGAAATACAACATTTACACCAATTACCATCAGGAATCATACCTCGTATGTTTGTCTCATAGTTAGGTGTACAAACCAGTAGAATGAAATGTCTGGCTCATCTTGAGTATAGAAATATTATAATTAGATCTTGTATTTCCATTACCTTGGTTCCACTGGATAATTAGCTGTCCTCCCCTGCAGGTATCCACCACTTCCCTCAACAGGTCATCTTCCTCAGCAGTCCAGTCACTACAAAGGAGCAAAATGTTGTCAGAAAGTCAAGATGCGACTATTCCACTAAAAAACGTGAAAAGGTTAAAAGTAAAATGGTATAAAAGGGATGGTTTTCTCAAATGTCAACACTACCCACTGCACACAACACCAACCCTTATCAGCTGTCGCATAATGCAATGGCAGATCAGGGTAGATGTTGTTACTCTACTGATTACTCCCAGCAAACTGCAAGCACCTGGTTTGACAGCATGTTATCAAATGGCAGATCTAAATTCATGCAGTTGCAGTTACACATGAATACAAATATATTTGCCAAACTTCATTTGTATTCAAAACATTTATGCTCAATTATACTCAATGATATTAAAAAAAAATCCAAAAGGCTCAAAATTTTTTTAATTAACAAATTGCTATAATAATCTGCAGTTTATCTAAAGAATAATATTAATCTAATAGCTTAACTATATAACAAATCTAATCAGCTTTTCTATATAATAATACAAATCTAATCATCTTATCTGCATAATAATACAAATCTAATCATTGTATCTGCATAATAATACAAATCTAATCATCTGTCATAAAAAAATTCCCAAAATGCTAACTCCAAGTGATACTTGATTAACCATACTTACTGGGTATGAGTGAATAACAAAAAGTCCAAATCAAAATTATTTAACATTCTGATTAAAAAAATTGAAAAAAATACAATGAAGCAATGGAATTCTAAAGGTTCTTCCACTTTCACATACATGATACCAAGGGAAGGCAGTCTTTTTAAAAAATATAAAATGTACATCACGGTGCCCCAATTACTGAATGAGTTCTAAATTACATCTATGGGTGTATACACCACAATGAAATTGCCTTCCCTGGCTCTCAAGTATGTTTAACTGGACAACCTTAATCAGATTATTTGTATATTAATAAAAATATGCCAATCATGATTTTATTTTGTGTTAAACAATGCCTAACATAAAATACAAAGCAGCTATAGTACTGTAACAAATACGAAAACAACAATATAGTTCATTATTAAATGTACTGGAAAATATATTTTCAGTTCCAGATTTGTTACTTCTGTTTTAGTATTATCCTTCCATGTTCTACATGTTTTCTCTCAAATTATGTACTTATAAAAAGACTTTGCTTTCTTTCAGAAAGCAACTTATGATTTCATCCCAAAACACTATTTTATACCACTTTATTGTCTTTACCAAGAGCACCATGATCCATACTTCTTTCATCTTGTGCATTAAAGCTGGTGAGTGACCAAATTACTGGATGGGCTATTTATAGGCACCTTATGTCCAATGTCTGACATGCTGAGTCAGCATGTTGTTATTTCAACTTGTTTTTAAGTCATTTATGGCAAATATGGCCATTTTTATATCATTGTTATACAGGTTTTGTTTTGTTTTTGTAGTGGGGAAGGAGGGGTATTTGGCCATATTTGCAATCAACCAATCTTCTTTGAATATGAAATATCCATGAAATTGTTTTTAAAACAAGTCAACTTAAATTCACAGAACAGTGCTCCTATGGAGAGCAGTGCACAGTTTAAAGACATTTGGTTCTTAAATCACGATTCTACATCAGAAGCCTTATAACAAGTTCTCATAATTTACATATTATACTGCATACAAGACCTACTTTTTAAAATAAATACACAGTATACTTATTTGCACCAAACCTCTCTTTTGTGGTCCAAACTCACAACAAATAATCCGTACTAGGCACATATTTCTCAATCTTGGCATGCCTCATGGGTTGGAATCATCAACTAAATCCTGCTAAGAAGAGCCTGATTTTCTTGAAATTTATCTCGATGCATGTTTGATGTCTTGAAATTTCTCACTATGCATGTCTGATGTCTTGAAATTTATCACTATGTATTTATTATGTCCTGTTACCACTTAACTTAACTGGATTAAGCAAGTTTCAAATATGGATCTAACATGCACTTTATTCAACTTTACCATATTTCGAGACACAATGCAGCTAAGGTAGGTAACATTTCTAGTATGTACATGCATGCTACAAACTCAATGTTAGTGATATCATTGGTGTGCATTTATTATGTCAAATATGGTATCTAGTTTACCCTTTCTCTGACTTGGCAAGATACTGCTGATAATGCTGTAGACACTGGAATGGCGTACGGTTTGTCTGCAAAATAAAAAATTGATTATCTACAGAAAAATCAAAAAACATTTTCTTGCCTAGATCTGAGATTTTTACAATAGCAAAAAATATAAAAAAAATTTCTTTGACATTTATCACAGAATTATTGTCAGGCAGTGCAACACAAAACATGCCAAAAAGGGCTAGAGGAAGAAACTGCACATCTAAATCTAATACACATCGATACCAATCACATATCTAGCCTAGACAGTAAAGTTTTTAAAGATCTTCCACTTTGTGTGCAAGAAATCCCTCAAATATAAACTTCTTTGAGACAATTTTTCAAGAATTGTTTTTAAAAAACAGGTCTGAAGAAAAAGTATAATTTTACTGTAAATGTGCATCAAACCAATTTACGGATTCGAAAAAAAACCCACAAAAAAAACACCCAAACAGTAAGGAAGTCGATGCAGTGACAAGTTTTACCATGGATGGGGAGACTCAAAGATGGATAGATGGCTCACAAAATGGCCAGAATGACACACTGGGGCAACAATAATCTCCCTGCTCATAATAAATTTATTCAGGTAGTTTCCGAGGATCCATAAAAAGCTTCGTTCTCAAAAATCAACCTTCTTCTTAAAATTTTTCAAGAAATTTCACAAAAAGGAACCTAAGGAAAAAAGTAAAACCTTACTGCACATTTACAGAAACCACATATAGCCTACAAAGTTTCAATTCTCCAGGTAGTGCTGGAAGACAATTTATGTAGTAGTGTTTTATGGTAGTATTGTTTTATGGTACAGCACAAAAGTGGCTATGTATTGATAAGTACGGAAGAAGAAACAATGGCAAACTTAGTTCTCAAAATAATCCCCTTTCTTTGATAATTTTTAAAGAAACTTTTCAAAACAAGATGAAGGAAAAAAGTAAAAGGTTAATGCACCCTGCAAATTCAATAAAATCCATCAACTAGTGTATGGGATATTATAATGAAAAACCTTACCAAGTTACCACTTTTCAAGAAATTTTTTTACCCAAAAATGGACTGGAAGAAAAAGGTAAAACATTATTAGCATTTAAACTAAGTAGATATCAAGCCTGGAAAGTTTCAATAAAATTCTATAACTGGTGTTGAAAGGGAAGTGCTGACGAGCAGGATTTCTCAAAACATTCCCCATTTTGACAGTTCTGTTGTTTAATGAAATGTCCCTATAAAACAGGCCCTTGGAAAAAAGTAAAACATTATTTCACATGTACACCAATGGCATATTTGGCTTACAAAGTTTCAATAAATCCTCCAACTAATGTACAAGAAGTGACTGTCATTGACAGATGGTCAGACCATCAAATCGATAGACAAATGTATGAATGAGGGTAATGACTATATCACCCTCTTAGCAAAACTGCGGGATAGGAATGACACAAAGGAAAACACCGATGCCGGAACTTACTGCTAGCTCTTTTGCAATGGATTCCCAATTGTGCATCTCATACTTTTCCACCAATCGCTGTAGCGCATCCTCTTCAATTTTAGTCCACCGACTGCGGTTGATTGACGGTTGAAGGGCATTCTTCCACATGTATTCACAAGCTTTTGAAGAAAACCTAGAATTCAACTAAAAACACATGCAACGTATAAGTAATACACAGCAAAAATTTTAAACAAATATCGTAGTACTTTGTAAGGGATGTTCAATTTAAACAGACATGGTATCCAGAGAAGGCAGTTTTTTGAAAATATATGCGTGGGTACTTTGATTTCACCGAGTCCATATTAAAATGAGAAGAAAATTGTAAATTGTACCTATGGGTGAGTACCATACATTAAAAGTGCCTTAATTGAGTCCCACGCATGTTTTACTGGAACAGCCCTAAGCAAAATACAAGCAAAATATTTCACACTCTTGTATGATCCAGCCACTTCTTGGACAATGACTTTCACAGCATAATTTCAAGTACTGTTCAAGTAAAGACTCCATTCTGTTGAATTTTGGTACAAAATTTATAACTAATGATCATACAGTTTGCTGTCTGCAAACATTTATTTAAGCAATCTGACCTATCCATTATACACTTTTACTCAAAATGTCGAGTAACAAATGTTGCCACAAACTTGGACTTATTATGTGAAACTGGTATGTGCAGTTCTATGACTGATCAAATATTTTCAAGCATGATTTGGAGTTGAGTAAGTTTTATAATGGAGGGGCCAGAAAATATGCGGAATCCTAAAGCTAGAACTCCTTCCTTTAGCACAAACAATATTTTTTCACACAAATGAACAATACGGTCCTTATATAATTCACCTTCTTTTGTTCTGATTTGCAACACAATCATATCTGGCCTTAGAGCACGTATGGTATTGCAGAATTTCGTCTTTCATACTTACCAGTATTTCTGTTTCTATCTAGTGTATTAATAACTATACCAGAATCAAAAGAATTATTTTCCTAGAATTTTTTTATACAAATATTGAAAGATGTCAAAAGGTGACAATTCTGTAGCCTCTGCTAAGGAACAAGAAAGCAAAGACTATATGTTCAGCCCATGATCAAAGCAATGTCACACAATACGTCCTTGACCCCAAAGTTAGGCTGAGCGAGCTTGTCGCAGCTTCAAAATGATTAATGCAATGTACAAACAAAATCCATCAAGAGCTTTAGGAAAATGAAGTAATAAATAAAGAGTACCATAAAAGGTAAATCTGTCCGTGAGTTCAGGAAATGTACCCTAAAGTCGATGGTGTTTACACACTTCAGCACTTACTTCAGGGTTCGACACTAACATTTTTTAAGTAGGCAGCCCGCAGGACTTCTGCTTTTGAAAACTGGTGGTCCTTCTGACTGATAAAAGGTCCATTTCATTTGCAGTTATACTTAATGAAAAAAATGTGTGATCTATACAACAAAATAAAACTCTTACAAGGTTGTTATTTATTTACAGTTTACATTAAATTCATCAACAGTTTACATGCTTTGTTTTGTAATGCTGACAAATCTTGTGTGTGGTATTCATCATCATCATCATCAAAATCATGCTCGTCTTCAGCAGCATCAATCAACTGATGCACCATCCATTCCCACTGCAACAATCTTATTCATACATTTATTCCCATATCTCTCTAACATAAGGTCCACCATAACATGACTGATGGTTTCACTGTCTAAACTTGGTAAATTTTTATACTGATAAAATAAGTTTAAACCTAAGAAGAGAAACTAAATTATTGAATTAACAAAATTAAATAAACTAGAACAGATCTAAAGTTAAATTGGTGGTTTAAGAGTTTACAATATTATAAATGGAATGGATCTAAATTTAAATTTCTGGTTTAATAGTTTAAATTTATGCTTAATACTTTAAATTCAACATCAAATGATAGTTAATAACATTTACCTTGCACTTGAAAGAACATATACAATTTCTGCCTCTTTAGAAGATGTATCGGTGGAGCCATCGCTAATAACTGACAAAAACTGACTAGAGGAAATTATATGATCCTGTTCTGAGCTACGAGTATCGGAAATAGCCCTGATAAATTTCTGACAAAATTTGTCTGTCAGGTAAGTACTGCCTATTTCCAAACCTTTCACCATGTCAAACTCACATAATTTTTCACATTAGTCGGTATATGAGTAGCTATGCGCAAGGTATGTTGACAAAGGCATTTTCAAGGTGTTATATTAACTTCTTTGGACTTATCATGGTCTCATTATTACATACTTATATTCAATTTCATGGCTATTGGTTCCAAAAAACTGAGTAGCAAATTAAAAATTGCGACTATACTTAACGACACTTCGTCAAGTTGACAAGATTTGGAGTTTATACTTGACATTTAAAACCAATAATTCCATGCTAGATGTTATGTTTTTAACTCAGGATATGGTGAAAAAAAAGATCTGTTTTGATCTCTAGGCCTAATCTTAATTTTCAAAAGCATATTAGAGTTATCCCACCTCTTTGCTTGTGCATAGCTAACATCAGACATGATTTTGGTCTTCCATAAAAAAAAACTGAAACAATTTTAAGGTGGGTTTGGGGGTACTCCCCCAACGGGGTCTCGAGGGACAGCGCCCCTGATCCTCGGCCCCTAGCCAAAAACGCATTTTACAATCATAAAAAACTGATCCTGGTGCAACTTATGATCATAATATGAAACAAAATAATCATTTGAAAAACTAATAAACTACCAAAAATTTTCAACTTGACTTGAATAATTTCACAATATTTATTGTCACATGAATTTGTTCTCCAATACTATTGATGCTGAAGTTATTTCATGTGCATGTCAGTGTTCACATTGTAATTAAGTCACATTAATTTGTCAATTTTTGCAGAAAGCATATTATACTTCTCTCTTTTTATAACAAATCTGTAAAATAAACCAAGTACATCAACTATATAAAAATAATCCCATACATTCACTTGTCTTTATCTTAACTGGACAGAACCTGTTGATATGCCAATCGGGATCTTTTTGCGGCATTGGCAAAGATTTCTTTAGCCTTCCTTTTTGTCACCATTGACTTTTTTGGCTCAACGTGCAATCATTTCTTTTCCTTCTCAATGAGAGCCTTTTCCTTTCAAGCTAGTGCTTGTATTGGCGACATGCAGTACGCATATTCTGACAGAGGGCTACATCTGTTCTCTCTTGCAGGAAATCTTTCTTCTTATAGCAATTAACTGCACTTTTTCCAGATGCCTTCTGAGCTTCAATTTTTTTGTATGCAACTTCTTTTGTAGGTGCTGTTCCAAACTCTTCCAACCGCGATTACCGTAATTCAGATCTTTCTTGCAGAGGTCACAAAATGCCAGTCCTCTAGCGTTCAGTTTTCTTATAAAATGACGAACTAAATTTCCGTCAACTTTTCACTCCAGCCATTCCCATTTCCATACATTTTTTAAACCTTTATCTGAACTTCTCGTGTCATGGTCTCTCTCAACAACTCGGGACACCATGTTTTGCAAACATGCTTCTTATTTCCATTGCCATCAGTTTCCATTACATGAAGATTCATTGGATGAATTTAAACTTTTGACCAATCAGAATACTCTATGAGAGACATGTGCTAACTATGGTAATATATGGAACAAATACTCTACAAGGGTCGTAACAGAATGGGACCGGACAGACCGTTTTTAAAAAACCGGATCGGAGATGATATAAAAAACGGACTATATCAAGAAAATCTGATTCAAGTCAGGAGAAAAGCGGAATTCCGCTTTAAAATGGAGAAAAATCATGTCTGTAATATGAGTGTCCTTGTTTCGCGACAAAAATAAGCATTTCTAACCATGACAGGTAATTTTTCAAACGCTGCCGTATTCATCAACATAATGGACTTCTTGCTTACAGAAGAGTCAGGGGTTGCCTTCTCAGCATTCTTTCTTATGCTATTCCTTTTGTGGCTCTCTTGTGAGCCATGGATTCTGACTGTACCAATTTTAAAGTTTTTGCAGCCAACTACAAATATTCCCGATCGTATCATACACAGAACAAACTGAACATGTTATCTCATCCTCCTCCTTGTTGTGACTTTGCCATGGAAATTCCTGCTTCCAGGTATCATGGAAATTTCGTTCTCTTGATGTTTTATCATATACACATTGTACTTCTTCTGTTGTTTCAGTTTGGGGTGGCGGAGAGACATTATCTAGAAAATCTCCACATTTTTCAAACACACGAAACCACATAACAAAAAGTCAATCGCATAAACGCTTGATGCTCTTATACGATTAATAAATTAAATACCCTAACAACAATTTATTGTTAGCACCCAAACGACAATGATAATTTGGTTTAAATGGAGAAGGCATGATCATTGTTTTAACTTCATTTCACTTTCAAGTTTTCCATGTTTGATATGTTTACAATTAAAAGATCTATACATTCCGATAACATGGGATAGATATATTTTTTAACATCTACAAATTAAAATAAAAGGCCCACGGACCACTCAGCTTTAGGAAAGTGGTCACTGGTGGTCCTTCAGAAAATCAGGTGGCCTTGGACCAGCGTTAGTGTCAAACCCTGACCCTTGTTGGAAAGTCAGTTTATGTTCTGACACTTCCCATGAATCTGTTTCTGCCTGTTGCTCTGCTGTACACTGACAAACAACAAAAATATATGGCAGAGCAAAGCATACAGAAATCTTAAGTTCAAACGACATAAACAAACTGAGTTTATCATTCCTATAGATTTTCTTATTTATTTATCATTATTTTGGTTTTGAAAGAGGATTGTTCTGAACAGCTAAAAAAAAAATAAAACTGTGAAAAACATCATGGCATTATAAGAAAATTGTTTACCTGTTTATATTATATTTATCTCTTGAAATATTTGTCTCCAAAAAAAATTGACAGTGTTGACATATATAACATCAGTCTACTGAATTTATTCTATTAGAACTTCAAATTTACTGACATTCTTCATAACTCATTTTTTTCAAAGTACAAATAATCAGGGAGAAAAGACATGATGTTACAATCGAACATTTTTATTTTCAATTTCTTATCACTTTAGAGTTATCTACAAATAAAGAAATATTAAATAGTTCAAAATAAATTCAAAATAAAAATGATATGAAAAAAAAATACTATTAAAGGACTGCTTATCTGCTCTCAGACAGAAATGACTATTACTTGGATATAAATCAAAAAAAAGGGAGAGGATGCCAATATAACTATAAAATATATGGTTGAAGTATGTTTTCCTTATAAATATGCACTAATCAGATTAACAAAGAGACAACTCTGAACATTAGTAACAACAGCAGCTCTACATTAAGTTTTTTAACCACATAACATCACTTTAAACGGTGTTGATGATGCAGGTATCCAGTGTGAGCATACTGCCATCAGGCCAAAAAATATAAGTGTTTCAGGCCTGCCGACCATCCCAGTTTTTTGCTGCAGACCAGAGCACAAATTTTCAACCCCCAAAAATTCCTGAAACTGATTTAATTTGATTTTTACATCTAATTGAGCTGGTTCAGCCCAGTACTGGAACTGCCTAGTACATTATATATAGGATTTTTATGAAGATTTAATGATTAGAAAAAAAATCAGTGAAATAGTTTTGTTCATGGTATGTATTATTGTTTCAATTCACATATGTTACTAAATCACATTTTCAACAAATGTTTCTGTTGATGTGAATTATTTTTGACCTGTGCAAACAAATGTTGTGGTCACAATGTCATTAACGATGCATTCTTTCAAGAACCAGAAGTTTATGACACTATCAAACAAAGTAGCATCAAAATGGGCAATGGGATGATAAGCAGATGAAAAAAACCTTAAAAATTTTTTGGGGACTGTCATTGACACCCTACATCAAACAAATAAGGCTGCATGCCACTGAATGAATTATCTTAGCTTCCAAAATTTTGAAGAAGTCGATCGTGGGGTTTAGGAAAAATATGAAAATTATAATCTTTTACAAAAACCATAACAAAATTTTCTTCCCCTGTTACCTTCAACTTAAGTGGGTACAAGCATTTGTAGAACAAATTATCTTATCTTCATAACAGCTAAAGACAAGGATGATGAAAATCTATCAAGGGATGTAGGAAATATCAGTAAATAAAATAAATAGCAACACCAATTGTTTATGACTGAGCTCCAAGGCAAGAGAGTCAAGTGCACATGTTGCAGAATGACTTGTTTTAGATTTGTAACAGTTCCTCAATCTTATGACAGGGTTTAGCAAACACATGCAAAGGAAAACCTTAAACCAAAATCTTAACTGTTGATGCCACCACCACCACCACTGTCAAAAAGTGCTTCTTATGTCTTGCTTCCCACATAGGTAACCCTGACAAAAATCTACATACTTTGTGGTAACTAATACAAATATGCTTAAACAAGAAGGCCTGGTCTGCAAGTAAAACTGAACAATCAAAGCAACACTGAAAAACCAAAATCATTAAACATTGAAAATAATGATGATGCCACAGCTGCTGCCCAAAAAGGTGACATGTCTAGCTTCCTACTAACGCAAGCTCCAAAAAAGCAATCAAAACATTAAAAAAATCTGACATATAATACAAAGGAAATAGTATGTACAGTAAAACCTGTTATGAGAGACCGCCCCTCCTGCCAACAAAAAGCGGTCTCTCAAGACAGGTGGTCTTTCATAGCAGGTTTGTACAAAAATACGTTTCCAAGGTCCAGTTTCAGAACAATTTCAAGAAAAATAACCACAATCACTGTACATATATTCTATTCTTTATAAGTAGTTGTTGCTAAAATATTGTATGCATTCATCTAAAAACAAAATTATATTGTTATAAAGATATACTTCAATCATTAAACATGAAATCACATTTACATTTGAAGATCACATATTTTAGCATATGAAACTGTTTCTGAATTACTCGTTTTCCTTTATAACAACCTAAATTTGTTTTACCAACGTTTAAACCACTTTTTTGCGAGTGGTCTGCACTTTTTCACTTCTTTCAGTTACAATAATTATTTTCTCCAGCATTAAAATTTGTCTCTTTTTAGTTGGAGGTTCGTCCATTGTTATCAAAATTCTAGGTGTTAAAATTATTAGTGCTCAGTTATAATATCAAACGTAAAGACGGTGGCTGTGGGAAAATGTGAAAAATCTATACATGTGCATTACACATCTAACAATAAAAAAAAAAATCCCAAAAAACCCAAAACAATTATCTCATCCAGAAACAGGACCATTTACTCAGTGACAAAAGTCAACGGCTTTATTAAAAGATGACATACAGGAATTAACTCTGTAAGCAAAGTGTGTAACCCGGTCGCAGCAACTTGAATAGACGACAGCTTTGTGATTGGGATGTCATCACTTAACATGGGGGGGGGACAAACATCACAAGTCTTGAGCACTATCAATCGAATCCCGCAAATGATTCTCTCTTGCTGGTTTAATAGACAATGACCTTATTCATCCCCGGCAATACCGATTAACTCGAGACAAACAACATACGTGGCCACTTTGTCAACTTTGGCACTTTAACGGCATTTCATGACATGTACATTAACCTGGTTTACGGACTGTAGCATCTATCACCGATAGCAACAATCCTTTTTTTAATATTCCTTTTACGTTTGTTTTTTATCAGAACAATCTATACTAATCAAGCGGTCGTTGTAATAACTGATTACATAAAGGTCACTGGTGTCTGTCTGTTCTCGCAATACAGTCGTCATAGGGATACCATATCCTACAACGGCAGGGAGGCAAGTTAAGTGCGGGAATAATTAGTCTGGTTCCCTGCTCTGTATGCTTTCTGCGTTCCTCACGCCTATACGAATAACGGAAAACAACACAGGGAGCATAAGAAGCAGGGAACCAGGCTAGGAAATAATCTACATATACACTAGTCTGGCTTACGACTGAAACTTTAAATCACTGGAAAAATTCAGAGATCGGTAGCCAGCCTATCTTTTATTTTTATTATTTTTTTATATATATTTAGAACGGTATGAGCGGTCGTTCTTACAGGGATTAAATAAAGGTTGGTGGAGTTTATCCTTGTTTTTTTTGTGATGCGGTCGTTCATAGCAGTGTCGAAATGCATATTTTGCCAAGAAATCGCGGTCACTGGTCGCGTTCAGCAGGTGGTCGCTCATAGCAGAGCGTTTATATAATAAAATCGATCCGTGCATTACGATTGTGGTCGTACAAGACAGGTGGTCGCTCATAGCAGAGGTCGCTCATGACAGGTTCTACTGTACTCTAAATTGCTTTACCCCTACATAGGCCTTTAAAAAGTTTGCTAAAGTTCAATCCATAAATATTGGTTGAACAGTTGCAAAAAAGAAAACTCCTGGGTCAAGGGCTTAGGTGGCACTCACCAGTTATTATGTACTTTTGAGAGAGTGACGTATGTAAGGTGAAGTTGTTTGCATTTAAAGCATGCACAGTGGAGAGAATGTTGGTATACCTCAATGCTACTTTGATGTAATGTGGCTGACATTTCTTTGGATATTGTACTTTTGGAAATTGTAAATGATCTTAGCACACTGCTACACTGCTAACTAAAATGACTGCTCCCTTGTGCTCCAAAATTCAGCCTGAATTTGTCTAAAGTACACTATCCTTAGCAGCTATTAAAACAGGGAA
Organism: Megalonaias nervosa; assembly: GCA_016617855.1. Taxonomy (NCBI): domain Eukaryota; kingdom Metazoa; phylum Mollusca; class Bivalvia; order Unionida; family Unionidae; genus Megalonaias; species Megalonaias nervosa. Next base: position 8,901 of record JAECUM010022752.1, on the reverse strand, counting down.
AATGAATTTTGCCAGACTAGATAATACCAGCTTCTGAAAGTGCAATGAATGAATTATTAAATAATAAAATGTAAAAAAAGTTATCAGCTCTTTATTTGACAATTTACCTCTGAAGTTCAGGAGGTGAAAATGACCAAGTGGAGCTAGCACTTTTTTGAAAGGTGCACATCTGGAGTAAGGCCAAGCTGTATACTCTATAACCCATATTACACCCATCAATCATACACCAAAATAAAGGGAATTAAAGGTTCTTTGAACAATACCTAAGATATACAAGGTCTTTTTTTGAATACCCAGTATAACCAGTGAGGAAACCCGGGGAAATTCTTTTTCCTTAAAATTCTAACAATATACAAAATATGAAACTGTAGAGCACCACCTTAATGCAAAATGAAAGATATTAAATCACAGCCACATAGAAGCTTACATTTAGTACATTTTAGAAATATCAAACACTTCAATGATTGAGAAGTTAATGAGTTTGGAAAATAATGGAAACAGCAGCATGAATGCTTATGTCATGACAACGAGAAAAACAATATTCATAAAATTTACATCTTAATGCATACCTCAAATATTTACAAGTGGAAACCTCAATTACAGTAGTACCCATTTACCTCAACATCTTCTGCCCTGTTGTAATATTGCCGATATAAGCAGATGTTGAGATATGGGGGGTGGGGGTGGCTGGAAAATATAAAATTGTGAATAGAAGTGAAATTTTTCTGGATGGGATGATGTGTCATCACTGAGTAGGATTAACACCAACAGAAACTAAGTTTTTTCCAGTAAAATATGTTTCTTCATGAATACTTACCCAGTCATAATACCTTAGGAGACCTACTACTACCTTGCAAGTCCCAGATAATGCTTTTAGTTACAAAAAACTAAACATTATCTGCCCACCTAGTTGGTGGTCGAGCAGAATTATCTCCCCTTGATATACGGATTGATGGCAAAACTCATGAATATCTCTGTTACTACTGGAACATAAGGCATGCTGTCCATATTGATGTAACTGCAAGGAGGCTGGAGGACATTTTTGTATTTTTATGACTGGGTAAGTATTCACAAAGAAACACACTTTATTAAAAAAAAATTTAGTTTCTTCTTTAAACACATTACCCAATCATAATACCTTAGGAGAGTAGGTAAGAGGTGGAGGAAGGTACATCCCCTTACCCTGAGAAGCCATCTCTGGTCCTTTAAGGTATGTGAGACAGATAACACAACTGGAGAAGACTTCATCTGTCGGGGAGCAGCTTCCAAATGGGAAAATTTTTCCTTTGTGAAGCCGCGTCTTATGAAGCTGTCGAATGACCTGGAAAGGTGACCTGTTACATCATGGCTATAATGAATCTCTCTCTGTACAAGAATTCCTTTGATTTCTAGGCTTCCTCAATGCAGCAGTAGACCTGATCATCTTAGGCTGCCTTTATATGCGCCCATTACAAATGATTCTTTTATCCCAGTGGAGGCCAAAAGTTAGCCCACTAGATTAACCTCTCTCCATTTGCACAAATATGAGGTACCATTTGCAAAATTGGAGCTACCTAACTTGGCAGACAGCGGGTATACCTCTGCAACTATAACTACCAGAGATCATGGTCTGTATGGATTCAAGTACAGAAGGCTGGGAGGCACACCTACTATTGTCTCCTCAGGAAGCCAGTGGAATGTGGTCTCCCCAGAACCCGCATCTACATATCAATATCCTCAAGATGAAGGCCACTTTGAAAGTCTTTCATTGGTGACAGGAATTTTAACTGGAAAGGGAGTCCTCATTCTATCCAACAACTCTGCAGTGGTGACTTGTTGCAAATGGCAAGGTGGAACCAAATTCCAAGACCTTTGCATCCTGGTGTCGGACTTTCTAATATTATGTCAACAAGAACCATATCCAAGATCGCCATATTCCTGGACGTCTAAACATAATAGCAGATTCTTTGTCCCAGAACAATCAACTTATAACAGACAGAATGGTCTCTCCATCTCTTGGTTTTCACTCAGATATGTACCCAATGGGACCGACCACTGGTGGAACTGTTTGCAAGAAGGTGAAATACCAAGCTCCCAACCTTTGTCTAACCAGTCACAGATCCCAAAGCCTAGGCAGCTGGATGCTATCCATAGACTGGAATGGCCTGGATGCATACACTTACCCTCCAACACCTCTGATTCCAAAGGGGATACAAAAAGCAAGAGAATCAGAGTGTCATCACATCCTCATTGCACCACTCAGATGGGAGAAGTTGTGGGTGAATGACCTCATCAATCTCACAAAAGGAAATTCCCCGGAAAATAGAGAATTTCTCTCATCTACACAAACAACTACGATGGCAGTTGTTTCACCCCAATCCATACATAATGAACCTGCACAAGCCCTCAAAAATAAACAGTGGTGTACATAAGAACACGATACCTGTACAGGCATCTATACCTGAAATAGCTAACTCCTCTGGCTCTTCGACGAGAAAAAATTAGCACCAAGCACAATCAAAGGTTACCATTCCACGATCACTGACACCATTTGTGATAATGGAAGAGAGGATATCAGACACAACAAAGAATTATCCGACCTTCTCTCCAACTTTGATTATTCACAGCCAAAAAATGTCCGCTCTGTGCCAAAAGTGGAACCTATCATGGTTACTAACCTGGTAGAAAAGAACACCATTGAACCACTTTCCAGGGCATTACTGACTCACCTTCTGTACAAGACCTGCTTCCTCATCACACTGGCAATGGCAGGCAGAATTAGTGAAATACATGCCCTATCAGGTGACCCAAATTACATGCAGTTCCAACTAGACGATCAGTTTCACTTATGACATTTTCTTTTTCATCAACAAGAACAGGCTCCCATCAATGGGTAACCAGGCCTTTGTAATGAGATCACTGTCTACTCTGGACACTTCCACTCAAGGCCACCTACAACACCCAGTATGAGCTTTGAAGTGGTATATTAAAAGGACAAGAGCTGCTGTGTTGAGGGAGATCACACCTATTTTTACCTTTCAAACAGGGACAGAATGATATAACAGTACAGACCCTTTCACCATGGATTAAGTGTGTTATTCACTCTGCATATTGAGAAATAACTCCAGCTCAGATGAATCTGTTACAGATTTCAGCTCATGAGGTTAAAGCAGGTGCCACATGCATCGCTTTTGACCATAACTGGTCTCTAACTGAGCCATAGGATGGAGATCGGAGTCCACATTCTCAAGTTTTTACCTCAGAAATCTTTCATCCCAAAGGAATCAACTCAATCTGGCAGTACTTATAGAAGAAAATCTGCGATTTACACTACCGTTGGTAGCCGTCATAGGTATAAAGTTACTTTTTTCAGGAAAAAAGGAATATTTCATGGCAATAAACTTTCTCCAATCACCTTTCACTCTGGAAAATGCATCAATCGATCAGGTGGCATTATCAAATAATTGAAGAAAAAACTAACAGGTTGGAACTGGCAGTTTGTCGACATAAACGATTAGAAAACAAAGGATTTGTTCAAGTTAGGATCTTGGGCTTTTGTCAACATTTACTTTTTATCTTGACTTCAACATAAGCACGACAAATTTGGTAAAACAACAGACCAATTCCTGGGATTTTGCATTTTCATCAACAAAGGCAGCTTGTTGACATAAGTGATGTTGATATAAGTGGATATAAAAAATGCAAAAGCAATAGTTGTAAATCAAACTAACTGGTAATTTTATATTTGTTTGAAAATTATTTTCTTTGCTGACCATCAGAAAAAAATCTTACTATAATAATATATGTAAAAAAAGATAAGCAGTAACCCTCACATATTTGTTTACTTACATGAACTGCAGAAATCTTCATCCAATCAACCTGATCAATATTAACTTGGCTAAGCAACTCTTCAGAAGGTATTTCTCTGGAAAGGAGTAAACATGTAAAACTGAAAAAATTTATAATAATAGAAAATGTTTTTTTTTTTTTAATATAAATGACTTTATTATGAATATCCAAAACTTAAAATTAAAATAAGAAAACCATCAATGGTGGTATGGCTAGATTGCAAATGATGAATGCTATAAATTTATATTTATTCATGAAGTACAAATCCTGATGTAATATTTGCTTCTTTCAACCATAGAATGATACATCTAAATATCAACTTCTGTAACTCTATGAGTAACAGAGTCTGAAAATATTACATTAACACAAAACCCAACCTGAAGAAACTGAGCTCAAAAGAAAGGTAAGCAAAAATGGTTGAACCTTGAAATACAGGCCACACTGACATACTTTTCACTGCAGACTAGAGTATTCCTCATAATGTAATTTTATAAAAAAGTTATGCAACCCCAAAGACAGTAGTGTCTGAGAAAATGAACTTAATGCAAAGATTACCCAAAAATCACCAGAGAGTGAAATACAGCTCACGGTGACCTAACTTTTACTGAAAAGTGTTGTACTCGACCTGACGTATCTATCTGGACTCACAACTGTCTGGATTAACACCATTAAATTATGTGCTATCTGATTCTTCTTATCATTAATGGAACTTGCCTGTCATTCATCTGTCACTAAATAGAACAAATACCCTTCAAAACTTACTGTCAGAGCAGATATTAAATTAAATAGTAATGTTCTAAGTCAGATAGGGGCCATTACTTCATACAATTTCTTCATAAAATAATGAAAATTAAACTTGATCAAGGCCTTCTTCATGTAGGTGTTTTTTACTGAGAATGATTAAGTTTGCAAGGGAGATAATCTTACTGCATTTAGATGGCTAGAAGAAAGGTAATGTTACAGCATTCAGATGGCTAGGAGATAATGTTACAGCATTCAGATGGCTACAAGTGAGATAATGTTATAGCATTCAGATGGCTAGAAGTGAGATAATGTTACAGCATTTAGATGGCTAGATGTGAGACAATGTTACAGCATTCAGATGTCTAGAAGTGAGATAATGTTACAGCATTCAGATGATAAGAAGGGAGATAATCTTACTGCAATTTGATGGCTAGAAGCGAGATAATGTTACAGCATTCAGATGGCTAGATGTGAAATTCAGATGGCAAGAAGGTAAATGAAGTTAAAGCATTTAGATGGAGAGAAGGGAAATAATGATACAACATTTAGATGGCAGAAAGGTTGATAGATAATGATACAACATTTAGATGGCAGAAAGGTTGATAATGTTAATCATTTTAGATCACTCAAAGGCAATTCAAATTGAAACAAAAGTCCCTAACGGGGACTGATGCTCTCCTGGCCATCATTTTGATTTAGGCCTAACTAGACCATACGATGAATGTGTATGTAAAGTTTATTGACAATCCTGTAAGTAGTTTAGGAAGAGTACCAATAATAAACATGTGCTAATGGATGGACAGACAAAGGATGATCAATAACAGACCATCCCATAAGCTCTTCTGATAAATGACCGGTTGAGATAAAATCTAACGAAGCATTCCCATCTCATGATGTGATGGACAGTTTTGATCAGATGAAGATGGCTGTACTGTAAGAATTTCTACGGAAATAGAAAATGAGTTTACGGAACACAGATATCCCACCATAGTGCCTGAAAACTGACTAAACGTAAAACCTATCAAAGGGTCATGAATCGACATACAAACATATCTCCAGACATGATTAACACCATGCCCATACCAATCATGGTGGGACAACAACAAAAAACTTTAGTAAGAGTTCATTTTCTTTAATAATCTCACAGACAGTAATCTACTTTCTGTAAAAGAACCTGGATATTTTATTAATTTTTATTTAGCATAACAATAATTATACGTAAAAATATATTTCCAAAATTCTCAGTTGATTCTTAAGTAAAAATATTAGGAAAATGTTATTATGAATAAAATTCTCTGTACAAAAATACAGGGAAAAAAATTATGAACATTTAGGGTTGACAGTATACAAAATATTAGAGGGTACAAACTACAGATCAAAAAGCCAAGCTCCACTATCCTACCACTAGCTGTCAGTCAGTTATTATTTACTGTGAATTCATGGAGTATCAATATTTGTAGATTCAATAGTTTGATGCAAACCAAGCATCTTAAAGCCCTGCAAAACTATACTCCTATAGTCAAGGCAATATAATACCATCCCATTCCACAAATTTACAAACATAAATGTAAATCTTTCTCACAACACAAAAATGTATTCCCACAAAAATATAACTATTTCATATCAAAATTCCAATTGAGGGCTGACCAAGTTCAAGCAAGACTATATATGATTTATTATGGTGTGCCAGGATATATTGCTATAAAGTGGCAGGGTTCAATGTAACATTTATGAAATTCATGCTGCTACAACTTCAAATTTCTCACTGATTTCATTATATTTTTAATTAAGAACCAAAAACTGCTCTCTCTAATAATGTGGAAAAGATATCAAAAGAAACTGTCTTATTTTCAGGGTCAATTAGAAGGTGGTTGATTCTGGGATTGGTGCCAATTTATCAAAATATCATGCCCCAAAACCAACTGAAAAAGAGAACAGTATTCATACATGCAAACCCTACATTTATGCTCCCACCCCGTACACTTTTCTTTTTAGTGAATGAGGGAAGAGGGATGTTTAGGAGGATTTCCTACACAAAAATACTCAGTTTTAGAAAAGACCCAGTGACCTGTAGAAAATGCTATGCCAGTTCATAGGCAAGTTTACCTCTAAAATGAGGATCTACCAGTTAGAGACAATAAAGTAATATTTTAAAACATCATTTACTTTTTCTCTTCTATCTCCTTGTTGATCTTGTCTATTCTTTCCTGGCATGCTGCAATTTCATCATTATCTTTACATTTGGCCATCTTCTCATGTTCCAGCTCCAATCTGAAAAGTCAAAAGAACATAACTGTATGAAATTTGCAGATTAATAATTTACACAGATTATAGTTTCATTTACTGGTATACTCAATTTACTAAACTTTCAAATACAATATTTAAGTTCAGGCAAATAAAAATCTTGAATACAGAAAAATGGGGGGGGGGGGTAGCCAGTTGGGATGATTGTCTTATTTTGTTTTTGTTTGTTAGCTTAATTTTTGCCAGTCCTGTGTTTTATCACCGGATTCATTTTTATTTCCTTTACTTCAGAATGATCTGTAGATAAAGAATCTCAATTCTACATTACAGACAACATCAAGATGCAGAAAGATCTGGCTTTCATAAAACTTTGCAACGTAAGTACTGACTCAACTCAATTTTTGGGGGGCTACTAAATTGCTTCTACAAAAGGTCAAATTTAAGGTCAATTTCTTGATAACAAATTTATGTTTAAAGTCTGGGTTCATGTAACAATACAGCCAGGATCCCTTAGCATAGACAATTTTGTGTTCAAAAGTATCTCCCTAGGAGAACCACCCTCTAACCAGCAGACATGATATCAGTGCAAAACATGTCAAATTTAAAACTCACGAGCAGGTTTACTGATGGAAATCAGACAAATACTTTTTATTTCTTAAGTCAACACAGACATTTGTTCCAACATGTCAAAAAAGTACCTAACTTTAATGAGTTAGTAATCTGCTTATCCTTGCTGCTGTGAACTGGTATAAAGATGCCTTATCTTGTTTATATTCATTGTGCTTGAGTCACTGTCTCAGTGCAATTCTAAATTGGTTAATTTACCCACTGTTAGTTTAAGCTGAATAAAGCCACAATATTGCTTACAAATTTGTTTTTGGGATAAATACTGAAGAAAAATCATTATTTTAGAGTCCCCCCCCACCTTTGTTTTTCAGGGGGTGGAGGTGGATGCACTGATGACTATACTAAATTTATTCATCATAAAGGATAACGGAAACCTAATTTCATGCAGAATTTGCTTTAGTTCATCAATCAATCAATTATATCAGTGTTTACTGCATAATATTTACAAACTTTAACTAAGCCTTTGTGATAAGCATTCCTGTTGGTTAAAATTGCATCATATGACTCAGATGAAATGGAAGTTATTAGTTCATAAAACCAGAAAGGAACTAATATTTATTTATATTTGTATTTATGTTCCCCTCCTGAGTGCTTTGAAAATATATGAAAACAATGGTTAAAATGTAGTCTGATACCTATTTCTTAAGAATCATTATTATTTTTACAACTATTTGCAAGAAAACAGAACTGATATTCAAGCTAATGTACATATTTATAGCAAATATATGATGGGAACAGTTTCTTCAACTTAAAAGACATCACAAGTTTTTGAACAATGGTGACATGCCTATCTCTGGGTTGGCATTTTCTACATTTAGCCCTGGTCTGTAACTTCTGAGATGGCTGAGTCCAGCACAAATATACAGGCAGTTGAGCTAGCTACCTCTTTATTTCATGTGTGTGTGTGTGTGTGTGTGTCAACGTAATACATTACATACTGACAGATGGAAAGCTTGAAAAAACCTATTAATCAAACTGGTCTCTGCCACATCTAATGAATAATAAATTATAATAATTCTTATATATATATATATATATATATATATATATATATATATTGTATATATATACACCACATACATTAAAAATAACATTGCTTTTAAAGTGTTGGTATAAAGCCATTTGATACACCAATACTATTGGTAAATCAAATTGTGATCCGCCCATGGCACAATAATACACATATGTAAACATTCTTTCAATGGCATCCATGCAACTGTGTGCTGTCCACTCATTAATCATTAGTGATGTATGAAAATAACAATAAAAAGTATTAACAATCCCCATTTTCTAAATTAAATTTAATATAGTACACAATTTCATTGCAATCCTTTCTGTTTTCCATCTCCACTCTCATGCACTAAGGACAAAATATGCAGAAATCTGGAGTAAGAGAGAAAAAGAATTCCGGCTGGATGAAAACCATGAAACTGAACTTACACCAAGTAATCTACAAGA
>JAECUM010022751.1:0-49755 GCA_016617855.1 Megalonaias nervosa | reverse complement strand
CCAGTATTAATGGTGGAGGAAGAAACCGGGAAATACCTGGAAAGAACCACCAACCCACGAGAAGCTACTGGCAAGCTTTCTCACATATCCACATTCGCCGAATCCTAGACTCGAACCCACGCAGACAGAGGTGAGATGGCAGTGATCCATAATGGAGAGCACTTCAGACCACTCAGCCACTCGGGGCCCCACAAACAGCTTTTGAAAATGATATTTATGTGAGGGCCGAAAACAGATAACTGTTTCAGGTTCAGTAAGTTAAAGTAATGAGGAAAAATAAAAATTATTAAATGTTCATATTTACTTCATTCGTACCAAAACAAAATCATGCAAGGAAAAAATAAGGTTGCAAACCTGAGACAGATATCTGTTTTGGCCCTTACAATGGCACATATAGCAATGTTATAGAAACAAGATAATCATGGTCATATAATAAGTTGATTTTGCCAAAATCACTGGCTTTCTAGCATAAATACATACAAGGTAAAAACATGTTTTAGTGATTTAAGTGGCTCTATGATTTTTCCAATAAAATGGACTTTTTTTTTAAGTCAGTGAATAACATATTTCCATGAATACAATGTGTTTTATCCAACAAATCTACTCCATTAATTTTTGGCATTTTAGCTGAACTACATTTGAGACTTCATTAATATTGCCAAGCTATAAAATAACCATATATTATTAAAAACTCATAAATGTTCCTTTAATCCTCACAAATAATATTGCCCAATGTCCTATGAAAATGCACATATTGTAGACAAGAACACAAGAATATGCAGTGAAAAATACACAACTTATAAAATAAACACTAAATATCTTACATGTAGTTTCTATGATAAGCTAACTGACTGCAGATAAGTTTATAATAATATTATGCACTGGTCATGCAATATAGTTTGCTTGTTTGAGTTTTCCACTTTTTCCCGAAACGTAAATGTATCTGGGGTAATTTGACACTTGGCACATAATCTATACTTTCTTCATTTGTCCTGTTTGATTTTCTATATACAAAGTGACAGTCATACAGAATTTACATTTTTCAATATCAGATCATTACAACCTGAGGCATAAATCAACAGTGCCTTAAGATTTACTGGGAAATTGATAAAGTCCACAAGTGTTATTAATTGAATCCCTACAATGTTTACACCCATACACTGCACAATGATTGTGCCCACTTATTTTATTCAACCTGAAAAATATATTATACCATAGTTTTGACTTGACCTGTTTATCAATGTGTGTAGTAAGAGCGACTTGACTGCCCCCACAATTGATTGTCTCACAAAAGCTGATACAATCACATAAAACCTCGCGACATCAGTGCATGTGCAGAACAATGTGAAAGGACTATATTGTTGTTGGAAAACTTTGTTGCAAACATATAAATGATATAATATGTCAACTACTTAAATTACTACTACTGCTGCTGCTGCTGCTAATAATAATAATAATAATAATAATAATCTCATTTTAATCTTTCTTTGTCAGAAAGTTGAAAGCCAGCAAAGCAACAAATTTATTTAAGAATACATTATTTGAAAAGAAGTTTAAAATAATTTTTTCAAACAAGTCTTTTTGGCTAACCTTGCTAAAATATTTTTTTCTAAAACGTATGCATGTGTGTGTGTGATACTGATTAATAATGTAGCTTTAACAATTTTTCAGTCATATTGCTACAATATCTGCAGTGTGGCAGTTAACAGTGATGTCTAGCACTGGGGCATCATGCTGCAGACATGTAGCATGATGTCTCACCGAGTCACATTATCCTGACACCAGGCTGACCAGTCCTAACATGAACCTGTTAATGCTGAGCACATAGCGAGGCAGCTGTTAGTATCATTTTTTTATAAGTCTTTGATACGACTAAACCAGAGTTCAAACCCGTGACCTCCCTCATCCGAGGCAGGTGCTCAAACCACTAGGCCACCAGAGCAGTCCTTCCAGAAAGTATTATTTTCAAAAGGTAAACAAATGTGCAAATAGAATGGAACAAAATTCTCTCAAAGGCAATAACACCTTTTATGCTGACAATTTTGATTAGGAATTCAAGATAAGATCATTTCTTATTTTTAACTGCTGAATGTTGAAACCATCTCTGAAATTCTACAGCAATAACAGGATTTTCAATTTAACTGCTATGTTGGACATATTAGAAGACAGATTGGTGTCAGTATCATTTAGGACCAACAAGATGTCATGAGAAGTCTTGTGATGGAAACTCCATATTGATATGACTTTCTATTTTCAAGATGGCTGCCATGGTGGCCATACTGGATATCATATTGGCACCATTTCCAATTTAAACAAATATGAAATCATAAGAAGTCTTCTGGTGAAAATGCAATAGAGATAACACGATTTTCAAGACAGTCATAATACTGACCATATAGAAAGATTGACACCATTTTTATTTTACAACCAACTAGACTTCATAGTGGTTCTGTGAAAACCCTATGCTGATGTGACCATTCATTCAAAAGAAGTGATAGGATTTTCATAATTGCCACTGTAGTCAACTAAAATCAGCTCAACATCAAAAGAAGTCTTCTGGTAAAACTCCCATGGCAATATGTGTTTCCATTCAAAAGGAGTAGCCATATCAAGATTTTTAAGATACTGCTGTGGCAGCCATATTGGACATCAGATCAGCGCCATTTTCTTTAGGACCAACTGGACATCATAAGCACACTTTTGGTGGAAACTTCATACTGATAGGATCATCCATTCAGGAGAAGTAGCAATAACAAGATTTCAAAAAGGTCTTTCTGAATACCATATTGGATGTCCACCCAGAACCATTATTTTTGGGACCAACTAGACCATGGAGTGATTGTGTGTGTGTATAAAATTTCAATGCAGTAGTGTAAGTAGTTGAAGGGAAGTAGTAATAACAAGCCAGAGTTAACAGATGGTCAGACAATGTATAACATATCATACATAAACCCATCTGGTCTGTGTAAAGTAGTGCTAAATTTGATGCTATGTCCTAAAATCTTTACTTGCATGTAACAAATTATTAGAGATGGACAGGTTGGGAAATTCTGCAGGGTACCTGGCAGGGTCAAGTTTCTTTATTTACATTTTGTCATGTTCCCCACACATCTCCTCTCACTCCCCTAACTTCGTCAATCATAAAACTATTTTCATTATTTTTTTTTTATATTTTATTACTGCAGGGGTGGAGGGGGGGTGCCAACCCAGTAACATCAAATTTTTATCTTAAAACCCAGCTGGGTAGGTACTTGTGCATAGTGTGAAACCTGGTCAGTACCTGATCATTTCTACAAATTACCATATAACTGTTCTTGGGTGCTGTAAAATGCTACAACACACAAACAAATTACTTCATTGAAACTGTTTTTAGTAGGGGTCTGATGTTTAGAATAACAACTCTGTGTACACTCTTTATATTTTATCTTTAGATAACTAAAACACTTGCTCCATTCCATGGATCAACATTTCCTAATATAATTCCTATGCATTAGGAATGAAACATAAATTATGAACTATATAATTGCTTGGACAGATATTAAATCAAAAGAGTGTAATAAGATATCATCAATGCTAACAGACAAACAGAGCTTTGAAATGTTTATGAACTTGCTGCTGGAATACTTATTTATTACACTATGATGAAATCTATAATAATAATAATAATAATAATAATATGAATATGAATATGAATAATAGTTGTAATAATAATAATAATAACAATTTCTATTTTAGCTATTTTTATCATATATATTTAATGCCAACAAGGAGATGATATATTTAAGAATTCGTAACTTATGTGATAATATTTAACAATAATCAAGTTCTTTTGCCAGTTGTGCTAACAAGGTTTTCATCCAAAAGGTCCCAAGTCCAAAAGTTTAAAATCATATGTGAAAAAACATTTTTGAAGAATTGCATAATATACGAAAAATGTAATCAGTGTAGTTATTTATAACCATGATAACATGCCCAAAGTTATATGATTGTAGCTTTTTTAGCTTTTTTCCATTGTGCTAAATTGAATTCACGATGGACAAACAAACAAACGCATATAATGACAAAGACACATACTAATGGACATAAGCAACGGGCCATTTATGCTGTTGTATTGAGGGTGAAGCAAATAAAAACAAGCATGAAATTGGAATAATCACATAATCCTGATCCTTTTTCTAAACATATGGATAACTAGTTAGTTCACTATATGAACTTGTGGGAAGCAGTAACATATTAGTGTCTAGTACTTTTATCTTCAAATCAGAAAACATTACTTTATTCTTCTCATGCTCTCTCTCTTCTGTTTGAATAGATTGATCAGATGTTAAAGAATTTATAGAGGCCCCATTGGTTGCTAAACACCTACTGTGTACCTATCATGTACCACCATCACCAACTTTCTAAGCAAGTGTGGACTAGGGGCATCCATAGAATTATTTTTGGGTGGGGACAAACATGTATTTGTCAGCTATTAAGTTTTACAGACGGAGGCCAAGTCATGTTTAAAGGTGAAATCAATTGGGAGTGACCCTCCTTGCCCCTATGTGCGGAGGCCCATGGTATGGACTCAAAATTACCAGATTACTCATTAGGGACTGTATGAACTGCAGTCAGAAAATTCCAGTAATGGTATGGTTTATGCTCTTCATTTTTAATCTATCATAAACTAATACATTTGCTCCATCCTACAGTTTTAAGTTTTAATTATCTTAATATATTGGAACAGATTATCATTACCTACTATGATGGCTTAGAAGTGTCTATGTTGTTACTGCTGGAAAACAATTTGCTGCACATAGATGAAGTAATAGTATTAATAATAATAGTAAACACTTTTGAGAATTTTTTCAGGCAATTTACTGCTAGCCTTTAGTTTAAATTTTTTTAAGAATAAGTAGATAACTTTTGTGAAAATGTTAGGAATTGTCAAGAGGGGTTTGCTAATAGAAGTAAAATTTTTGCAATCAAAAGTCCAAGTATACAAGCAGCTGAAAGACTGTTGTAATATCTAGGTAATCTAAGAGTTTATTTACTTATAACCATGATAATGTGAATATAACTGTATGATTCTTAGTTGAATATTTTTATTTTGCCATTGTGCTATAATGGATTTGGAATGGGCATACAGATGTACAGATATAATGAGAGAGAAATGTTATGATGGATATGAGCAAAATAAATTGACCCTTTCTGCTATCACAGGGGTGGCATAAAAAAACACTGACATGATATAATTTGTATTTTTTCAACATTAATGGTATTCCTGCTTTCCCAAATTGTCCTGTTGGAATTCTTGGCACATTTGCGCAAATCAACTTAACCTTCTGACATTTCCTAATGCAAGGTTTTATTTTGGACTATACACGTATTGAGATGCCCCCATCTTATGACAATATTTACAATTCTTTTATTATATACATATTAATTATTTGATATAATTTAGAAATATATTATGTGATCAGTAGCGTAATTCCAACTGTTAATTGCCATTTATTTGGTTATATGATTTGATGCACATAAAGTTATATTTACATGGGCCAGCTATATATTTTTCTTTACTAGCAATATTTTTTGTTGTCATTTTAATGCATGGTTTATTAGTATCCTACTTTGTAACTATGGATATAACCTAAGCCCAGTTGGGAAACATGTTGAAATATTATGATAATATGTACTTTAATGTACAGTGTTTATGATGTAAAATTGATTTGATACACTAAGTGAGCGTAGTTGGAAGAGTGCAGGACTCTTAATTTATGTTTTGTGGGTTTGATACCTGCCTATGCCAGCCTGGTTCATCCGTCTCAGCGTGTCATAGGGAAAAGGACTTAGCTCCAATTTTTTCAGCATCATATAGTGAATAATGTGTTGAAAGTAAAGAAAGTTGATACTGGGAAATGTGAAAAAGTCTGATGTAATGATGTTTGCTGGAACATGGCTTAAGCAGAATGTTCTAAAGGATGAAATAGAAGAAGGAATCTTAACTATTTCATTTTAATAGATTTTAATTAAAAATTTTCTCTTTCTTGTTAAAAGAAAATAACTATTTTGAAATTTTAAACTCAGTTAATTTTGTAAAGATACATGTTCCCGGACCTGACTCGTTACATTTAATACAGACAAGACTGAATTAATGCTAATATAAATAGGGCACCCAAACTATCCAGAATATATACATAGCTGAAACAAATATACAAGACGTTACTCATTACAAACATTGGGTATTATCTTGGCTAGTGATTCCTCATAGTACACACATATTCAGTATGTTTTTTTTTTTTGTTTTTTTTTTCTGAAAACACCTTTGGAGGATTTTCAAAAAATTTAAAAGTTTTAAATTAAAACCAGATTGATTGTCTTTGGAAAAATGTACACAGTTATTATACTTTATAAGCTTGGGGCAAAATGCAGTCTAAGTTAGTTGAACTTTGGACTTGTAATGACTTGATGGACAGAAGGATTACTACATTAAAATATACATGTACAAAATCTGTTTAAAAAATGAAAGAAATATTCTTCCTTAGAAGATATGAAGATTTTAACACCAAGTTATCAGTGTGTGGGGGTGGCACCGATTTTCTTGTTTGATCTTTTTATTTTTATTTGCATTCAGTATACAGAACGCTTCACTCACCATACATTCCATGAATTCTGTATTATTCATAAGCAAATGCTACCTATGTATGTACACTTTTAATAAAATTTATGGCCATGTATGTGTATCTTTCTTGAGATACTATTAAAGTGACATTTGCATGCATGCATAATACACACTAGGGCTGCATCGGTTATTAAATGCCTTAACTAGTGAACCATAATACATTAACCGGACCTAAATTGTTTGAGTAGAAGATTTCTGTTCAAAACTTTATATGCATCACATATGTAAAACACATATTTAAACATATTTATACAGTGGCATCAGATTTAATTTCTTGCTATATAGTTTCATATAATATTTACACAATAAACACATTTTGATAGAGAGGTGATCAATGATTCTGCACACAAGTGATAAGACTATCTTAAACCAGGTTTTTTCCCAGTAGTTTCTGACATCAGCACTATTTGTGGGAACAGATTTTTGATTTATAAAACCAAACCAATCACAATTACTATATAATATAATCATTTATTAATAAGTAACATTAGTGAGCATGCTTAGAGCAGACTGCAGAAACGGTCATACAGTTAACAAGGGTTTTGAAAAAAGAATAGCTACAGTATCATAGCTTTTGACTACTACTTTTACCTATTTTGTTATAAACTGGGGGATCAGTATACAGCAGTAGGAGAGACAGAGAGAGAGAGAGGGTACACACATTGTGGAGGCAGAATGTTTGCAGCTTAAACATACTTCTAATAATCATTTTAGAATAGACACAGTTCTAGATGTACATGGCTATGATTGATGTACTTGCATGAAAAAATTCAAGTAATATGGTTTTGAATATAAGTTTTTTCTCCTTTTTTCTTGAGTGATTTTACTAAACTGCAAGTTACATTCTGTTAAATATTGTACACTTTTACAAGTGTAGGGGAGTCATTCATATGAAATTATTGATTATGTTTATACCTTTATTTCTATCTTCTCTAAACTATCACTGACTCATAACTACAAGCTCTGATACTTGAAGACCATGTAACTAAGGCAGGTGCTCTGATAATTAACAGCGATTGATGTATCACTGGACAACCAGGACCAGCAAATCTGTTCACTAACACAGATAAGAGATAGCACTGATTGACTGTAATTAAGATGGGCTTTAGAAAACTTGCATTTAGAGCTGAAGCAAAACAACTGCACATCAAATCTATCTTCACTAATTAATTCCCATGGGTGCTGCCTGAAAAGTTAACCATTTCCTTTTGAATAGATTATCACTCTGAATGTAGAATGAATATGGTCAGTTTTCTATGCAGTGTATTAATTATAATGAAATGAAAATAAAAGGTAGTCTGTAGAAGCCATTGTGAAGCAGAATATAACTGATAAGACATGGCATAAAAGAACTTTCTTTTCTATGATATCAAAGTAGGTAATATAATGAGTTGATAAAAACCAGAGGTAAATTTTGTTTTCCTTGTCATTTTAAGTAGCTGTTCTTAAAGTCTCCTTCAGTAGCTACTATATTATCGACCCCTAGAAGCCAGATTTTATTGGATGATTTTTTTCTTCTTGTTTTTGATGGTTTTGTCAGCACTTTTTAACACATTATTGGCTATATCATGCCAAGGAAATGTGAGTCAAATACTTTTCCCAAGGACACACCAAAGCAGTTGGTCCAGTTCTGACCTGTGTAAGTATCAAATTGTGAATATTAGAATTAAGAGTATGATTTCCTGTCAATTGAGCTACTGCAACTTCCTTTACGGGTGAAAGTACATGCATACATACATATATACATACATACATACATACATACATACATACATACATATTCCCATGCACATTTAAAATAAACATATACAGTCAGTAATGATGTAGATAGAATATTGTGAATTTTTGGGGCTTGGAATTTTAAAATAGCAAGTTCAAGTACAAAATGTTAACAAATGTGTAAAATAAATGCAAGGGGGTTGTAATGGCCTGAACATCTAATCGTGTCACTTACATATCAATACATATACATTTATTTATATTTTATTTGTCTTTCCCAAATAATTTTGCTTAATTGTAATAAGAAGATTTTTTTTCTTCTTAAAAAAAGTCTGAAAAGTCTACACTCAAGTGACCTACACAGTTACACACTAACAGATGCAGAATCACATAGCAACACATTTGTCTTGGTGGCAATTAAAGCCAGTTGGATTCCAGCAAACTGATACTGATATTGCTGAAATATGATAGCCTTCATGTCCTAGAGTCCAGTAACTGGGTCTCTCTTAAAGGCAAACTGATATCAATTGTCTGGTCATTTCTGAAACTTTATCCTCAGAGAAGTGATACTGTAGGGCAAAATGGAGTCCAAGCAAAAGTGGGAGATAAAAGACAATTGTTTTTGTTTCCAAAGACGTCTTTGTTTTGATGACAGAAATGAAGACACTACAAATATCTACAGCAGCAGTCAGACAACATGTAAAGGTATATTTTCCATGTTATGATATTTGAATCAGTTGATTTAATAGTTCCTTTTAATCTAATAGCTAGGTTTTCGGTTGTTTTTTTAATAACCTTTATATAAAGTAATTTCCAAAAATACAATTGAAATCAAACAGGTTAACATAAATTAGTGAATTACTTTCTTTTAAATGAGGATGAATAATTTATATTAGATTTTCCTAGTCGTCTTCATTTAGCATTTTTAAACTTAATTCTAAACAGTATATTTGATTAGCGATATCAATTATGTATGTAAAATGTATTGACTATAACTGGGCTGCAAATCTTGCTTAAAATCAATAATGCCCCTGTAGACAAAAATAAATATGCTTTCATAGCATTTTAAATATGAATTTGCTGTATTGTTACAGTAGTAACACAATAAGAGCCAAAGTGGACCTCCTATCACTCATTTGTCTTACTTTAGTCTAAAAGACAAATAATAGGGTATTCTGGGTAATGTAATTTGACTGATATTCACCATTTGATCAATATGACAGCCACACAGTTGCAAGAGTGGTCTTTAATAGCCCAATCTTGGTAGAACATTCATTGTACATGTAATGTGAAACACTCCTACCACATTTTTTATTCACATTGGAAGTATTTGAGGAGAATTAAGTAAAAACAAAATATCTTACATATGCTATGAATACTGAATATTGGTAGATAGATTACACTGGCACAACTTTTGTAGAAATTGTTCTTAAGTAAACTCCTGGAAAACTGGATTAGTGTTAGAAATATCACAATCAAATTTTCCGTCAGGTTGTCATATAAAAGAGAAACCCATATGTTTCCAACTCTTATAATCCCATTGACTATACATGCTATTATTCAATCTCGACGAAAAATATTCTGTTACGAATATGTATGTATGTACTATAAATGTGTAAGTTGTTCACTTGTACCTTTTCTATGTGACAGAGTCCACTTATGTATTATTAAAATGTGTTTTAAGGGACCATTTATCCTGTGTTAGTATGCTATTAAGTGTATGTTTCTCAGAAGTCACATACTTGATATTATCTTCACAGATGGTATGCAGCTGGTTTTCATATTAGTAGTTACCAACTTATTTTTATTATCTGTTTCATTGCAGGAAGGAGAGGGATCAAGAGCTAGCACTGGTAGATTATAACAACAAACAATTTTATCTGGGCATATTTTCAGAAGAATCCACCTTTACATTTTGTCAAGCACCAACAGGAAAAGTGCAAAACAATGACTTAATATACAACACCAGACAAATGGCAATAAAACTTGATACAAATGACAAAAAGATATATATATATATATATATATATATATAGGTTATCTGTTATGTATATTTTCTGGACATGTTACAATAGGTACAATTTTTATGAAAAAAAGTTTAACAAAGAGAAAGTGGACAATGAAATAAGAAATTATTTAAAATAAGGCTAACAGTCTTATGACTTGTCC
This sequence comes from Megalonaias nervosa, assembly GCA_016617855.1. Taxonomy (NCBI): domain Eukaryota; kingdom Metazoa; phylum Mollusca; class Bivalvia; order Unionida; family Unionidae; genus Megalonaias; species Megalonaias nervosa. The sequence goes on along the minus strand of JAECUM010022751.1, from coordinate 39,206 downwards.
CATAAATGGCCATTGACATGTGACACAAAACTGCAAAATGGCTATTAACCATTTGATACAAAGCTAATTAGATTTGTAAGATTTGTGTGATTTACTTCCCTTTTTACAGTTTGATTCCTGCAAGACATCACTATTTTGAGCAATATTTAAAACCTTTTTCAATCTTTAATGCTAAAATTTATAAAATCAAGACATAATCTATATAGGAATTTTTTTATATTTGATCAAGATAGTATTTTGACATTTGCTGTGGTTGGGGCCCCAAGTGGCCGAGTGGTCTAAAGTACTCACCATTATGGATCATTGCCATCTCACCTCTGTCAGTGTGGGTTCGAGTCTCAGGTTCGGCCAATGTGGGTATGTGAGAAAGCTTGCCAATAGCTTCTCGTGGGTTGGTGGTTCTTTTCGCTGTTTTCCTGGATTCTTCCTCCACCATTTATACTGGCTACCATGTATAGCCTATCTTGTGCTGAAAAATGGTATTAAACCCTATAACAACAACAACATCAACTTGCTGTAGTTTGCTTCTTTACAAACATTGGCTCTAACAATGGTAACCATTACTGTCAACAGCAATGTACATTATTCAGTTTAGAGTGCCACAATGCTTAGAAGTCTCTCTTTGTTTTGATGATGCAAAGAAGGCTTATCATGGTCTTGAGGATGAAACACTTGATGTACAAATGACATCTTTCTTGTATCCAGCTGTGATTTCAAAATAAAGTCAATAACTAGTCGCATTTAACATGAGTTACTGTTCGTACTAGGAAATATTAAATGCTAAGTACATGTAGTCAGGAATTATCTTAAATATAATTAAGCATGTGACATGTTTAAAAAGTTCTCATACAAGCTACATTCGTTTTTCTATGTATGAAAAATGTATTGATATGATTGATATGATTTTTCATGCTTTATTATTGTGGTAACAAAGTCAGTGGACAACTTCTATGGACACATGATAAAGGTAAAAGGCAGTAAGGAATTATTTACCTGTTGTTCATTTGACACTCATGCATACAATCGCGTAAGTCGATGAAAGGATTTATAGTAATTGACTACAGAATGTCAAGCTATAATTGTAGAAGTTAGTATTGTTATACATGGTGATAGTAGAGGCTTAAACAGCTGTTTATGAAATTTTAAATTGAAATATCTATATATTAATATAAGGAGTTTGATTTACAGTCTTATATACAAATCTAGGCTATGCAGTAATCTTGTTCAACCGAGTTTGGAGATCTACATTTTAGTAATATTATTGTGAGCCAGATAAAGTCAGACAAAGTTGTATCTGCTATGTAGTAATATAACAACATTACAACTAATTCATTTCATCGGCCTGATAAACCCAATTTATTAAAAACAAATACAGACATGTATAAATAAATGTTTCATACATGCCATGTAAGAAAAATAGACTACATGAGCATACTAACTTAATTCTCAATTCAGCTCTATTTATGATAACAAATATCAGATGTACCACCAAGTCACTAAGCACACACACACACACACACACACACACACACACACACATATATATATATAGTAACTTCACTACTTACATAAAACTTTGGCTGTCTCCATATAGGTGTTACACAAGAGCTAGAATCTGAATGAAACAATGAACAGGATTATGATGATTTCCAATCTATGCTAGGCTGATCCCAGCATTAGAGTGTATTCTGGGCTAATGTCAGCTTATCTATGCCAGGCTTATCCCAGCATAAAGAAAGTAATCTGATTTTAAATTACATGCATCCTAATCACATGAGCTGACCCCTACTAGGCAATATAGTAATATTCTCACATTGATACATTTATGGTTGTATTTTCCACTTTAGAAAACCAGTGCAAGATTGCTTGTTCATGCTTCACACCTGACTTTTATAATGACTTCACAGTATATTGACAATTTACTGGGAGCATAGTGCATGCAAAATATCAAACACTTGTTTCCATCACCACTTGAAATCTTTTCCCCAATAATTAAATTAAACATTATTTGCAACATGTTTACATATTAAACTGAGCAGTGGTTTAAGTCCCACAAACATGTTTCACACTGATCGACCTATATACATGAACAGCATCTATAGTCCAATTCTGAGTTGAAAAAGCTGTTGTTGTAATTGATCTTTGTTTACAAAATGCATATTCTCAGTATTTTTCCTGAAGTTCAAATCAATTCTTGCTCAAAGTTGAATCGAGAATAATGTTGTTATTATTTATCTGTCTTGATTAATCTTATCAATAAAAGTGGACTTCATCTTGTGATCTGTTGATATCTGTATCACTGCACAAGCTATATTCAGTACACAATTCAGACACTATGTATTGCAATTACTATAGCCATTTTAACTACTGGTACTGTTCTTTGAAAGCTGAAATGTTTTCAAATGTCACTGAATGTTACACTGAATATTTCAGTATAAATCTAACTTTTTATGCTCTATATTATGGTAAGGAAATTTTAAGTTGTTGTTTTGCAGCTTGAATGTTACAGCAGTATTCACAGTATGCATTTTTGACACGGACTACCCTTTTAGCACAGAAATGTGAGAAAAAGAATCCATCATTGTGCTTTAGTGTAGGATTGAAAATTCCACCCTTGGGATTACAAATTTGCATTAAACACTCAGCACATCCTTGTGTATGACTTAAAATTATAAGCTTCAAATGGAATTTTCCTATTCTGCACAAAGTCATATGACGGGATCTGTCATTACTACATTGATCATGGAGATCAGCAATGTTGACTTAGGAAGGTAGTCACAGTTGATAATCAGGAGAGTAATATTAACATGTGTGTGATTCGGATTTTTAATGTAGATTTAAAACTTTTTCAGTCATATCGCTATGGTGTCTGTGTGGCAGTTTATAGTGATGTCTAGCACTGGGGCATCATGCCGCAGACATGTAACATGATGACCAACCCAGTCACATTATCCTGATACCAGCCCGACCAGTTTTAACACTAACCTCTTAATGCCAAGTGCCTAGCAAGGTAGTACCATCTTTATAAATCTCTGGTATGATTCATCCAGGGTTTGAACCTGTGACCTCCCGCATCTGAGGCGGATCATCTATCCACTTAGGCCACCGGAATGGTAATACTACTATGAAGAAGGGATTTGCAAGTAGTAATGACATTTAATATTGAATACAAATTTAATGTTTTATAAGAAAGACAACACTGAATTTTCTTTCATATTCTGGAGGCAGTGTGAGGCATAGCTGTAATAATCTTACTACATCATATGTTTTAAATGACAAAATAAATGCTAGACTGTTACAATGGACATAGAGTAATGTTACTACATTGGTTTGGGGATAGCAGGAGAGCTATGTAGTATTATTACTACATCAGTTGTAGTATTGTTACTACATGGTTTAGCGATATTTTGTGCGCGACCTTATTGATGGATACCTTACTACATCAGGTCTTGGAGATCACAATGTCAGTGCCTGGAAATAGGGTAATGTTACTACATGCACATGGGTTGGTGGCTTCGCTATGTAGTATTGTTACTACATCAGGTTTTGGAGCTCAAAATGTCAGTGCCAGTAAATATGGTAATATTACTACATCGTTTGGTGGATAGCTATGTAGTATTGTTACTACATTAGGTTTTGGAGATTACAAAATCAGTGCTTGGAAGGAGGGTAGTGTTGCTAAATGGGTTTGGGTGATTGCATTAGAGCTATGTAGTATTGTTACTACATCAGTTGTAGTATTGTTACTGCATCAGGTTTTAGAAACCACACAATCAGTGCCTGGGCATAGGGTAATGTTACTACATTGGTTTGTGGGGATAGCTATGTAGTATTGTTACTACATCAGGTTTTGGAGATCACAAAATTAGGGCCTGGACATAGCGTAATGTTACTACATGGGTTTGGGAATTAAGAATGTAGTATTGTTACTGTAGTCAAATTCCCTTTACAAGGACAAGCAAGCAATTCCTTTTTTATTCTGACAGCATTTAAAAGTTATATTCCAGTGTATTATACCCCGTGAATCTCATTTATGTCAAGTATTATTAGAATCCTCCTGAAGCATAACTTTGCACAGACTGGTTTCAACAGTGAAATACTATTAATATTGATGTTTTCTTTTACGCCCGCGCCAGAACAACTTTCAGTACGGTTTATAACTCAAGCCCTAAAACAGTATATATGATGAGTAACCTAACAATATTTATTTAAAAGCATGGGAGGAACAAATGCGCGCAAAATATAAACACTCAAGCACTTAGATACCTTATTGATTTTATTTTAGCTACATTTTTCAAATAAACCTTCAAGTATTTATTATTTAAAAAAAAAAGCCTTATGCAATATTATATAGAGAACACAGAACTCTGGAATATGACCTAGACAGTGCCAGTCCTCACACGTGAAAGCGCGGAGCATAAACGGCACATGCACACATGTTTACACCACACGAGGACAAAAAAGAAATTTAACACTATGGCAAAAGTCACTACTTCCGAGATAAATACTACTTGGTGGAGAAGGGGAAGGAAATCAGCTCTCTTAATCATGTGTTAAGAGAGAGGGGAGTACGAACCCAAATTCATTTCAACAAAGGCAGAGGGTAGGGAAATCAATATGATAGCAGCGTTGGGTAAAAGTACGAACCAAGGCCTGAGCATCAATGGGATAAAGAAAAAAGTAAATTTGACTGAAAAAACAAAGAGCAACCTCGACAAAATTTTTCCAAACGTTTTGTAATCTTTATTTTACATATCATAAAACAAGAATACAATAATGGGAGCACAAAGGAAAACAGAATGTACAAGGAAAATTTTAAATTCCGAAACACGAAGGGACATTTCTATGTTCTAACCAGCAAGACATGCTGGGACGGAAATAAGAGATGCCTACAAAAGCGGGAAATTTGCACAGCCTATGATCTTTACGAGTTCTTCAATCCTGGCTAGGGAATCCTTTAATAATAATAATAATAATAATAATAATAATAATAATAATAATAATAATAATAATAAAGTGGACTTCGTACAGCGCCTAGTCTTTAGAAACCTTCTGTGCTTTATAATATTAGAAAACACAAAAACATAAGTAAAGACAAAATTACAAGCACAAACACAAAGAAATTACAAAACAAATACATCCTGACAATAATTACGGAAGTAAACATTAGTCATAAAGAGCATAACTAGAACCATCGGTGGTGTCGCCATATCCCAGCCAACTCCTGCTCACCCTCGAGTGAAAGGATTGTGAAGGTTATGAAGACCACAGCTTCCCACCTGCAGAAGATTCTAAGTTCCTGTCTGCATTAGAATTTCTACCTGAAGCAGCATGTGCAGCTTCCAGTTAATGTCCATAACAATCTGTACCATGTTATTAAGTGCTGTATCAGTTAATGCTTTTTTAGAGTATATCGTGGACGTCTTCGGCTCTGGCATGTCCAAGAAATTCTGAATCAAAATAACGTGTCACTACTTCGAAGGACCAGAATTGTATATCGAGTTGTTTATCTTGCAAGTGCTCATTCAAAAACTCATCCAGTAAAAGAACATATGCAATGCTCCACCTGATGTTATTGATAAATTACGATTTAAGGTTTGGTGCAATGCCGAAGACAGCTAAGCTTATATGCAGTCATTCTTCCCCACCTGAGCAATGTGAAGCAATGCAACTGCTTGGAAACATCAAGCTAAAATATGTTTGATTTCACTTCACCATTTGAAACTCTACTGATTATTCACAATGTTTGTAATCCTTATGATTTTGGCTTTCATAACATCACGTTTCCATATGTACGCCGATGTTGGTTGACATCAGCTAATTAACTACCTTTCAGACGACGTTGCCACAACAGATGAAGTACTATACTCCGAGTATGAATAGTTTTACTAAAAAGGCTTGAAAGTGGCACAGTTGGCTGCAACTGTTGTAGTGAATTATTGTACATTTATCTTTTTTCCGTGGCTGGAAAGGGCTTGCTCCCCAAATGCAGCTGCTTAGAAGTGTTTCTTACAAACAGAGGAAAATACTTTGTGTTCAATTTCCACAGGGATCTTTTTTAATCACGATTTGAAGTCTGATGTCCGTTGCCATTCCATGGTCTTAAAATTAGTGGCAAAAAGAGCGAAAACCAACAAGTTTTTTAATTTCAAAATATAATTTACTTGCCTAAAATACAAACTGAGAAAGTTAATATACCTTGCAATATGGTTATATAAATCCTTAACAGTCCTAATAGTTCTATTCAAAAGTATTCAGTAATCCAAATTAGTTCTAATGGTATTCAGAGTGATGTTCAGTAATGTACCGATCTACAAACAGTACAAAAGAATCAATATGATATAATCTCAAAATGTTTTTAAATGAATTCACAGTAATTACGTAACATCTATAAATATCTAATTAGCCTTTAATCTCGTAGCATGGTTTCTAGTCCCGGCTGAGTCATCATGGTTGTGTGAGAAATCTTGCCAGAAGCCTGCCCTAGGAAGGTAGATTGAAGGCTTATGTAAATCGCGCAAACACACACACAAATACAACCACCCACTCATGTGATTGCTAGCAAAAAGCTTGGTAATTTATTATTTCAATCTTTCACTGATATTGACAAAAGGCCGAAATACGACACGTCCCACAATTGTTGCTCATTGGCAATTCAAGAAGGCGATTAAGAAATCATTTCATGTTGAAGGTAAGAACCATTACATAATGACACAAGATGTGATGCGATCAACAATTCCCTCGTGGATGGCTTTTTCTTTATTGTCTTACTTGAATAACTTGATTCAATAAACTTCGTTATTAGCAATGAAAAATGCCTTCTTAACAAAATGGTGATTTTTTGGGGGGTTTAGACTGGGGGTCAGTTTCATAGAAATCCATCGGTTTTACAGAAAATGTGGAGCATATGAATAGGATTTGTTATATCATTTCTGCCTGGTAATTTTAGATTCATCCAGAGTTTGCGCTCATTTGATGAACCTTTACTTCTGTACCTGAAATAAGACATCACACTGTTTGATTTTCACGAAGTTCGTTAAAAAGAAAACAGGCTACACTGGCTTCTAAATTATATACCTTTTACGAATCAAAGCTAACAGTAATAGCTTATCAATGGGTGAATAGCATAAGCGATAATTTGATCACTGCTGGGAGATCAGACGGTCTATGATATGGATTTGTTCATAATCCTAAATGCAGCATGTTATAAATGTATAACGTGTTTGTATTTTCCTATCTAATTGCACATCAAGAAAGAGATTGCATGTGCGTATTCTCTCTACCCCTCCCCCTGCTACATTTCTTGTCCCTAGATTACGTTTGATTGGAAAGTGACGTTGGGATGATCATCCACGACGCAATGGTCAACATATTAAAAGGGTAATAAAAATACTGAACTTTTATGGTGAAACTGTAACATCTGTACATAAAGAAAGAATTCAAAAGTTTTAGAATTTCATAAAGTTCTTAAACTGTAACTTCACGCTCTTCTTCAAACTGAAAAACTTGAAGCATGAAACTAGTTTGTTTATTTATTGATTCTGGTAATGTTGACAATGCATGGAGGGCAGAGGTGTGTTTGAAAATATTCAAAGAATGTGAATCAGAAAATCTTCAGAATATTATATGGCATATATAAAAAATCAAATCTTGTGTCACAGCTGCCGGAGAGCAATATGCTTCCTTGGATTGTAGTAGGGGTGTGAGGCAACGTTAAAATGAGACATTAGAGTCTTCCCACTGACATGAAATTCCATGTTTTCGATCATACTATCTGACCCATTTTACTTTATTGGAATGTAGCCTGAGGATTTGAAAATATCATATTTACATACAATTTTCATAACCAATTTTTAAGAATATTATAAAATTGAAGAAACATAGTGCCATTTAAAATTAACTTTAATTGAATGAATATTTGAGATCTAATTTGTAAAAACGAAAGTAATGGTATGAAAATGTTTATGGTAATAATAAAAGATGAAACAACTGAGGTAAAAAAGTGACCCTTTGACAGATGAAATGCTTAACTGATGGATAGATGGATTGAAACAGCCAAATGAAGGATGGACAGACAAGGCATACGAGCACAGATATATATTCTGAACGACCAAATAAACTACCGATAGATAGATAAAAAGATAGATAGATAGATAGATAGACAGATAGATAGATAGATAGAAAATGGCTTCAATAAAGGATTTTGAAAATTGCAGGATATAACTCTTCCCTTGAAAAAGTCCCAGAACTATATACTTAGAGTCCAAATAACCATATGTTTTCCTTTTGTGTATTGTTGTGTCGCCAATATGTCGTCATACTGCCTCTAGTTGTCATTCATTTTGAAAGATTTAGCGTTTCAGTAAAGGATAAATGTTATGTGTTGGCGAAATTACAACTACATGTATATGACGAACAATTCTCAGTTACTTTACCTTCACATTCCTTAATTTTGTGCCGTTAGAAGGAATCCTGGAGGAGATTCCACGTCCTTTTCTACATTCATTTATTTAATCGTTCTAATACAATTACGGGTGAATAAACTTGATGTATACATTTAATTTCTTATGCACTGACACAGTAGTACTGTCATCCACAATCAGTCTTATAACATTTGAGAAAGAATTCCCCTTTTTACTTTCTCCTCCAATGCTGAAGTGATTGCATCCAACATTTTTATTTTGTCTTGCTATCCAAAGTACATTCTGGATACGAATTGAACAGGAGTACATCCATTATGTTTCTAATAACAACATAAATGAACCATAAAATGCAGGTTTATGTATTTTACTCTCAATCTGATGATCCTTATGAGAAGAATCAAAAACCCTTCATTTGCTCGCTTGTTACTTACAGGTGTCTTTGTGCGATGTCTGCCTTTTTTAAAGTTTATTAAAAAAAAAAGAAATATATGAAAATGTTGTCTATGAGCAAGCGCAGGACAAGACATCTACCTGTACAAAGCTTCGTTAATGTAGCCTATGAATTTGATACAATAAATCTACCTGTACCAGGTTTCGGTATTGTAACCTATGAATTTGACACACTATATCTACCTGTACCAGGTTTCATAAAATGTAGCCGGGACAAGATATCTACCTATCCCAGGTCTAATTAATGTAGCCAGGACAAGATACCTACCGGTACCAAATTTAATTAATTTAACCGGTCAAGATATCTACCTATACCAAATTTCTTTAATGTAGCGTATGAATTTTACACATTGATAAACATACAGAGCACAAAATATTAAATAGCTTAATAACAGACAAAATATATGAGCATCAAAAACATAATATTAACAGCAGACAGCACGAAAAACAGTATTTGAAGGATTGTATTTTTGTTTCAAAAACTAATTATTGAACTTTAAGTATTATAAGAACCTCGGATCAAAATATAGTTTGTTGCATTAACTGCTTATATAACAAAATGACATAATAAGAATGATGGTTTGCTTTTAAAATGACATACGACGATTAACATCTGAGTAAGTATTTATCTAATAAACAAAATAAGCCCCTAGAGCTTGGCATTAATTTTCAAAATTTGGCATACGACAAACTGCATGCGTTTATAACATTGCGATGATTGCGTGCAGAATTATAATATGATGGATTAGAACAGGATTGAGTGAATCAACTACACATGACGAAACTGATTTGTAAAGTCCCTCACTTGTTAAGTTGAAGCAGTCATCAAATACTATGTTTCCGTAATTTGATAGCCATGGGAACTCTGTTTGTCTGTGATTTGAAATTGTAACGTAGCTTTAAAAAATTTCAGTCATATCGCCACGATCTTTGCAGTGTGGCAGTTTATAGGGATGTCTAACACTGAGGCATAATTCCACAGACATGTAACATGATGTCCCACCCAGTTACACTATCCTCACACAAGGCTGACCAGTCATAACACTAACCTCTTCATGCTGAGCGCCTAGCGAGGCAGCTCTTAGTGCCGTTTTTATAAGTCTTTGGTATGACTAGGCTGGGGTAAGAACCCGCGACCGCCCTCATTCCAGGCAGACGCCTTTGGAACTATAGCACGAACAATAAATGATCTATTTTAACAGAGTAGGGAGGCAGAAATATACCAGATGTTTATACCAATACACCATATAAATCCATCAAATTTTTCAAAGCTTGAACAAAATAAAGCTCACAGTTTGCCCCACTAAACATGCAAAATGACGATGAATTTTGAAGACTAAATTATTATGTTAGAACAAGGTATAAGGGCCGGCAATCGTTGTGATGTAGAAGGTATATTGTTTGTGCAATTAAACAGGAAAAATGTTAAGTTTTCTTCCAGGAAAGGATCACGATGGAAAGTATCTTTGAAACCTCTGGAAATAAGAACTTTCGAGTCCCGTTTGTTGTATAAATGCAAGATATATTTATGCAAATATATGTCTCTTATCTTCATGTTCGATTTCTTATTTAAATTTCATCAACAAAAAAACAAAAAACAAAAACGGACCCACTGCAGTACGATGAAAGTTCAAAGTTTTAAGGTATTGATCATAATAACCTTGTAGATGACAATTTTGCCACTTGGTTCCAATGCTGATTAGTAACATGATTAGGGGTGAAACAATCCATCGATATAGAGATGTATCGATACTTTTACTGTAACTATACACATATCTTTACCAGAGATATAGAAGATACAAAACAATACTTACCATATGTAAGTTATTTTAGTCTTCAGCGGTCATGAATAATTATTTTACGTTTGCCTTGTTATTGTTTAAATTTAGAATTCATCTGAAACAGCATTTGCAGTCCTAGGCGCCCATTGTTATTATTAAAAACGAAATAGACTATTGAGAATCCTCGCCGTCTGCAAATTAAACCAAAGTGATAGGGTTCGTAATTTGACCCCCCCCCCCCATGCTAACTACAATAACTCAACAGTATGTTCAGCACATAGGATACAGTACAAACGTGTTCCACATGTATAATGAATTACTTTACTCATCGTTTAAAAACAACTTTTACGCGAAGTTTTTACGTTGAATTGTATTTTGTCAACTTTGGTCGATTTGAAAGCTACACTACTGGTGTGTCTCGCGATGAAATATGTTCCAATGAAATCTCACTGGTGGGTATTACTTGTTCAGGTGCACGTTTAATAATAACTGCCGATCAGGAACAAGTGTATCTTATTCCCTGCGTGACAGACAGGAAGTACTAGCAAAGAAACAGGAAACTTCGCACTAAAATCATTGATATCTAGTATTTAAACAGAGACTGTCAGAGTTGCGATTGCGTGAATTGTGCAAAATTTGTACGAATTCGCACACTTTGGAGAACAGTGATGAGCGAGAACTCCCGCAAGTTAGTTGAAAGTCCCGCATATGAGAATGTGCCCAGCGAAGTATACAATTCTTATGTAACCGTTCTTGTCACGATATGTGTTTTTCTGGTAGGTACACTGTTAACACATCTGGGTCCTTCAAGCAAGACATGAATGGTTCTTAAACCAAATTTTTCCGCAATCTGCCCAACCCCATGTTAATTATCTTAACCCATCAGTATGTTCAGCATATAGAATAAATTACAAACGTGTTCTACTTGTATAATGAAGTACTTTACTCATCATTTGATAACCACTTTTACGCAAAGTTTTTACGTTGATTTTTATCTTGCTAACTTTGGTCGATTTCAAGTCTACACTACCGGTGTGTCATGCGGTGAAATTTGTTGCAATTCAATCTCACTGGTGGGTATTGCTTATTCCGGTCCAGGTTAAATAATAACTGCCACTCAGGAACTAGGGTAGCTTATTCCCTGCGTGCCAAACAGGATGTATTAGCAAAGAAACAGAGAAACGTAGCGCTAAAGTCATTGAAATTTAGTATTTAAACAGATACTGTAAGGGTTGCGATTGCGTGAATTGTGCAAAATGTGTACGAATTCGCAGACGTTAGAGAACAGTAACACGCGAGACCTCCTGCAAATAAGTTGAAGGTCCCGAAATGAGAATGTGCTCAGCGAAGAATAAAATTTGTATGTAACCGTTCTTATCACCAGATGTTTATCTGGTAAGTACACTGTTAATACGTCTGGGTTCTTCAAGCAAGACATGAATGGTTGTTAAACCAAATCTGATGCCCTGGAATAAGTATTTACGCGCAGTTTGAACCTTCCATGACGGATGTTTTAGAAATGAATGTTTAAAATACGGGCTATCTAGAACACCCAAAATGTGTTATTCCCAGCGTGGTTAATTAAGTTTTCGCTAGTCAAATGCTGACACGTGATAGTGAAAATGACATCAATGTTTAAAGTTATGAAGTATATTGCATTACTGGAGCTGGCAAATTGTTAACGGAGATAACAGTGAGTGATTCTGATCCCGAAAATGGTGTTCAATTCCATTTAGAAGTACATTTTGGATGGACAAAAATAGACGGTATGACGGTCAATCTCCCTTTCAGCCATATTTCTAAATTAAATGTAGAAAATTCAGAATACTGAGCATATTTAAAATACAGAGAATTTAAAAGTGGAATGCAAGTTTCATTTATTTATTAATCAATTTAGCCCTGCGGATCATTTGCTATAATACCATATATCCGTATCATTGTTAAGATAAACTGAAAAAATAAAGATGAAAAGATGAAATTAAGAAGTAAAGATATTTATTTGAATAACTCTGTCTGCACAATCACACTATGGCATTGGCGGATTAAAAACCCTAATACGGCATTATGGAATAGATACGAAATCTGGCATGGTAATCAGTAAGCTACTGATTCAAGGAAGTAAGTTTATGTTAGTCAAAAATCCAATTTTGGAGCAGATGTAACCAAAAGATAATATCTGTCAGGACAATTGTAAGCCACAAAGATCAATTCCCCAACATCTTCAAGCTGACAAAGCTAGTTATGCACACGCCCATACAGAAGGAAGCACAAAAAAATATTCATATACGGACAAGGAACAGAGGATGCTCAGAAATAAGTAACAGATTAATACTTGAACAACTAAAGCTGACATATTTTAAAGATATTGATTTCAGCAGAGCAATAAAAAAAGTGGATCAGGAAGATAGAGAGATAGATATTGAAGAGTTAGGTAAATATTGAATTATGACCGTTTCCTCCTCCCCCTTCTTCTTTCCTACTCCCACCCCCTTTTTTCGGTGACAAATGGTGAAGTCATCCTTTAGATAAAATCATGGTGGCATTTTTCCTTAAATTGTACACGGGGAACATATTTGGACTTTCTCTTTTTATGCAGATATATTTAGCCAGTGAATAAAGGTGCTGATGGTATAAATCAAATTAACACGGTATCAGCAAGGAGGCAGATTTTAAACAGCTGAAATTTAGCACCTTATGTAAAACAAAATTCAATAATTATAGAATAGGGTGTTGTCAATAGTTTTCCTTCTTCACTAACAAACACAAGTACCTGTAGCCACAGCAGTATTTTGCATCTGCAGGAAGTACAATATAACATATTTTGTTGGTATTCATTCTCATTCCCATGCCAGGATTTGTTCTAGATGATATTTTCTTTGCACGAGGAAATTGCTTTATTTCTTCTGTTTTGAAGATAACATCCTAATCTCTTCCAAGTTTAAGTGAGACGTGAAATTGGTAATACTATGTTTTCAGCGCATTCATGCCGAGTAAACAAAGGCCTGGTGGATAAAGTGAGTTAAATGGAACCACCATCAAATAGCTTCAAACGCTGAATAAAAATGACAACCAACAGGTAGTCTGCTTGACAGTATTTTTGTTTTCTTGTCATCGATGAGAATTGCATATAACTGTATCATAACTGTATCCCTATCTGTAATCTGCATACTGACAATACAACCATTATGTCAACATACATAAAGAGTCACCACCTACCTTCCAAAGATGGAAAGACCATCAAGATCATATGTGTATCGATATGTATCGTACCGCAGGCTGTGTATCGTGAATCATATCGATACGCGGCACCTCTTTTATCGTTTCACCCCTAAAATGATACATGTCAAGAGGCCCTAAAAGATGAAGAAGAAAAAACATTTCTCTTGACTAGTGAAATACATAAAAAAACGATAGGATATTAACAGTCTTTGAATTTCGAATGGATAGATTGCTATGTTCCAGATCTCATTAAAACACTTATATGTGTTCCTTAATACTTTCGAGACTTGGCTATCATAATTCTCATATCTATGGATTGTCTCAGTATTTAATAAAACATAAAGACTAAAATCGTTCAAAACACAGCGGTTCTTCTCATTCTTTGAGTACCAACAATCAAGCAATCCCCCATCTCAGAACACAACTCCTTTTCTTTACCTATACTTTTTCCCAACTTCCGGTGACCTAGTGGTTAGAGCGTCCGTCTCGGATGCGGGAGATCGCGGGCTCGAACCCCAACCGAGTCATATCAAAGACATAGAAAAATTGTACTAACAGCTGCCTCGGTAGGATATTGCCTGTTATATCTGATATTGCCTGTTATTGCCTCGCTAGGCGCTCAGCAATAACAGGTTAGTGTTAGGACTGGTGGGCCTAGTGTGAGAATAATGTGTGTGACTAGGTGGGACATCATGCTACATATATCTCCGGCATGATGCCCCAGTCCAAGACGTCACTATAAACTGCCATAATGCAGACATCGTAGCGATATGACTGAAAACTTGTTAAAGTTAATTTAAAAATCGAAATCACACACACGCACACGTACACACACACACACTTTATACAAATGATAAACCATGCACTGATCAGATTGGTTGATTAGCTTTTGTACCGGAAAAGTTCGGACCCGTACCGGCTTTATCTGTCCTTTCCAGTAAGAAGTAAAGGTAGCCACACCAAAATACAAATCACTGAGAAAATGTAATTTTCTGTAAAGCTGAAGATGTGTGCAGCATTCTTCCCCAGTGCTAGATATCACTAGAAACTGCAGAGATCGTAACATCATGACTACAAAATTGTTAAAGTTACGTTACAACTCCGTATCGCACGCTCACACCCAATCTAATCTTGATATCGGCTCTAAAGAAATGATTCAGCCTTTATGTCATAAATCCTATTAAGTCAGAATTAAATGTTGAATAACATTTGTGCTTGACGTGTCTATTTGAAAAGAGTCTCAACGTTTAATATTTTATCTAAAAAATAATATGAGCTATACTAAGCCTTATTTGCACGTCAACAGTTTCCTTTCCTCCACATGCCCTCACCTTGAGTTCGAATTGTTTATTGTCAGAAGTGCTATATTCACATCAAACTTTTCCAACAATGTTAGTTTAGCAGGAAACTATTCAAAGGTTCTGATACTATTCACCACATGACAACATTCTCCCAAAATACTTCAGAACGCTTGGAACTGCAGAGGTCTCACTGGGAATTTAAACCTAGGAGTCCAGTACTTCTATTTTGGTAAAAATAGGAGTACCACCAGCAAAAATTTGCAGTCCCCTCCCAAAAAATTTGGAACTTTGCAGATCAGAAGAAGCAGTGGTTGTCATTGAGATTAATTTTCCACATTCGTTACACCAATGACATACAGCTAATGTTTGTCCATTAGAATGAGGCAGAATTTGGTCAATCCTAGCCAAGGAAAGGTCTTATTCTGAACGCTAAGCCAGACATCACGCACTTTCTTAGACTTGTCTACTTTCCCATCCAAACTATCACTTACAGCAGCTATATAAATCTTCAGAATCTCATCACAACCTTTGTCAATTTGCCATTTAACCCTCAAATAGTTATCCAAATTTGCCAATCTGATTAAAATCAGCTCTCCAGTATCCTACATGGAGATCTGACAACTACCATTTAAATGTCATGTTCTGGTGACCCCATGCTCTTAACATAATCACTAATTTTCTCCGCCAGTCAGATGAAGTTTTATATCTTAGCATCTGGGAGCCTGAGCAGCATGTCTGAAAAGCATCAATGTGTGCCGAACGATTTGTTCACTTTCAAATTTACGAAATATTCATTTCCATTAGCTAATTCAAAGGTCACCAGAACATGATCCCTAAGTGATCACTGTCGGATCTTAATGTAGGACAGTGGAGATCTGATTTTAGTCTGATTGCCAAAATTGCAAACAGCATTTTGTCAAGGTTTCGACCTGTCTTGATTTCGAGGTCACATACACTACTTGTTTAGTTTCACTTATAAATGGACACAACAATGAAAGCTTACGTTGTTCATTTGATGCACTATTATAATTAACACAAGTACATCATTTGGTTCTTCAAATGACAACTTTCTCTGAACATTTTATTACAAGCTTCGCACTTGAATGGATTATTTCCAGTATGTATCCTCATGTGGCCCTTCAAATGGTACTATGCCCAAACATTGTATTACAAAAGTTCACATTTCAATGGCTTATTCCAGTATGTATCCTCATGTGCCTCTTCAAATTACCCTCCTAGATGAATATTTTATTACAAACTTCGCATCTGAATGGTTTATCACCAGTATGTATTCTCATGTGACTCTTTAAATTACTTTTACAAACAAACATTTTGTCACGCAGTTCACATTTGAAAGCATTATCTCCAGTATGTATCGTCGTTTTACTCCTCAATTGACCACTTCGCCCAAACATTTTATCACTTTAATAAAATACAAAACTAAATAAAAAAAATCTACAGACCTCAAAAGAAACCCCTATAAAACTCAACACTACCACCGAAACAACCTCTGCTAACCAGGATAAATGTATACAAGTTAATAAACCAAGAACAAAAATAACCACCAAAAAGGGTGATTATCTGTCGCTGTATTGGCGACACAAGCCCATATATTGTCTACTTGTTGAATATGATCGGTAGAGTTTTCTCTCTTGGTGGTTATCGTCGATGGAAAGATATGTTGCAATCTTAATACGGGCCAATCAAGAGTTATAACATATTTAAGGAGAAGCCCACCACTGCAACAAAAATTACACCGAAATTTAAAAGAAAAGTCTTTTTTAACTTTGAAACGCTCCCAATTATTACACATATCAACAACACCTGCCGCACAGCAAACGTAGGGGGCGCTAAGCAGTTAGTATGTATTTTTGATCGAGTGACATATGGGAGGTGAAGTTTGCATTTAAAACACGCACAGTGGAGAGAATGTTGGCATACCTCTGTGTTACTTTTATGTAATATGGCTGACATTTCTTTGGATACTGTACTTGTGTAAACTGTGCATGATCTAAGCACACTGCTAACTAAAACGACTGCTCCCTTGTGCTCCAACAATCAGCCTGAATTAGTCTAAAGTACACTATCCTTAGCAGCTATAAAAATGGGGAATATTAATTTTGAATGACTAGACAATACCATCTTCATGAAAGTGCAATGCATGAATTACCAAATATATAAAATGTAAAAAAAAAGTTATCGGATCTTTTCTTTTGCAACTTACCTCCGAAGTTCAGGAAGTGAAATTGACCAAGTGGAGTTAGCAATGTTTTGAAAAGTGCATATCTGGAATAAGGCCAAGCTGTATACTCTATAACCCATATTACACCCATCAATCCTACACTAAAAAAAAGGAATTAAAGGTTCGTTGAACAATACCTAAGATATACAAGGTCTTTTTCAATAGCCAGTATAATAAGTGAGGAAACCTGGGGATATTCTTTTTCTTTAAAATTCTAACCCTATGCAAAATATGAATCTGTAGAGCGCCACATTAAAACTCAATTCCGAGAGTAGAAAAACGCCATACATATCTTTGGTCCGATCAACACTCGCTTATGGCTCGTCTATATGGAATTCCCTAAGGCGCTAAAGATATAAAATCAATTGAAAGCATTTAGTGCCAGGCTCCTTAATCCAGGATGATACAAGTTCTGGAACTCCCAGGTCTTCAACAACGAAATGAGATTTGGAGGCTTACCTACCTATTGAAGATAATGATGGGTTTATATATATATATATATATATATATATATATATATATATATATATATATATATATCACTCTTGCGCATTGGAACCGCCTCAACAAGAGAGTTGTGTGTGGCAAATCATTACACTTTTCAAGGTTTGTTTAATGTGTGTGTGTGTGTGTGTGTGTGTGTGTGTGTGTGTGTGTGTGTGTGTGTGTGTGTGTGTTTGTAAATATTGGTGTCTCTTCCGGAATAGAGAGAGTTATTGTTGTACATTCTTGCATATGTCAAGTCACTGATTTGTTATCATTCAATTTGTATGTATTGTTCCTAATTCTATCTGTATTATTTATGACCATCTTTACTGGTCACATATACGGTGCAATTCAGGCGTCATTAATTTATGCTTTGTTAGTGCAAATGGATAGATAAAACATAAAAACATTATATGTAAACTGTTGGGAAGTTGAACATTTTAGAAAGATGTAAGTCTCTTTTTGATTATCTTAGAAAAAAGAAACAATGTCATATATATTGCTTACAAGATGAAGACTTTGCATAGGATAACGTTTCATACATTACAATACAATGGGGGTATGAATGTATATTAGAACAGAATGTGGTTATGAATATATTATAAATTGCTAAAGGTCCAACAATGGGAGTATGAATGTATATTAGAGCACAATGGGAGTATGACTGCATATTAGCGCACAATGGGAGTACGAATGCATATTAGAGCACAGTGGGAGTATGAATGCATATTAGAGCACAATGGGAGTATGAATGCATATTAGAGCACAATGGGAGTATGAATGCATATTAGAGCACAATGGGAGTATGAATGCATATTAGAGCACAATGGGAGTATGAATGCATATTAGAGCACAATGGGAGTATGAATGCATATTAGAGCACAATGGGAGTATGAATGCATATTAGAGCACAATGGGAGTATGAATGCATATTAGAGCACAATGGGAGTATGAATGCATATTAGAGCACAATGGGAGTATGAATGCATATTAGAGCACAATGGGAGTATGAATGCATATTAGAGCACAATGGGAGTATGAATGCATATTAGAGCACAATGGGAATGAATGCATATTAGAGCACAATGGGAGTATGAATGCATATTAGAGCACAATGGGAGTATGAATGCATATTAGAGCACAATGGGAGTATGAATGCATATTAGAGCACAATGAGTATGAGCATATTAGAGAATGCATATTAAAGTTACAGTTTCGAGGATTTTTTATTTTATTTGAAAAACAAATTTGAATATGATATAAAAGAATGGATTGAGATATTGCATTAGATATTCAAATTGCCGTATTATTACGAGCCCAGTTTACAGTAACATAAATGATATTATATATGAGTATGAAAATGAGTTTATTACTATATGTGGGGACTTTAACTTGGTTCAGGATTCATACAGAAATGTAAATAATCCTCATGCTGCATTACTTTGTATTCAATGAACTTGTGGTCTCGTGGACCCAATTAAAGCATTAAATACAGGATTAAAGATATATAAATGAGAAGAAAAAATCCTCTATAAATTGCTAGACTAGACTTGTGTCAGAATCTCTAATTGTCAATGCAGAAAAAGTGAAAATTGAACCAGATGTGACTGCTCCATAATAATATTACTTTTGAGTTCAAATAATTTTAAAAGAGGTAAAGGTTTGCTGAAATTACTAACAGTTTATTGTTTGATTAAAACTATGTTGATGACATCGAAAATTGCATGAAAGGAATAAAAATACATTATACTGGAATTGGTTATGATACAAATATTGACAATTTATTGAATTCATTGACTTTGGACATACAATACTTTGGAATTATTTTGAATTCATTCAAAGACATTCTGAATTGCATCATTGTGGTACTTGAGGACATTCAGTCTGTTGGAATTCATTTGGGATTGTATTCACTACAATACTACTGCTATATTCTCTTAAATCGTTAGATTTTAACAAACAGTAATAATTCTCAGAAACTTGTCCGATCCCAAGGGTTACAATGAAAATTTCAGACCCACTATGTATATCTAAAGACTATCCAGGTTCTTATTTCAGAACTTCAAGCTTGTGTCTTTAATATGTAGGAGATGAATTGAATTTCTAATGGAGGGACACATGAAGATATAATCCTCATTTTTTTAAAATTTGCATGCTGATAACAGTCATGTTAATTTTTACTTATGCAAACACTATGATTGTTAAAATACAAAACACAAAATATATTGTATATCATATAAATTCTATAAATTTAATCTAATGACCTAACTAATAACTGCATACTTTAACTCTACTGACAAGACTTTTAGTTTAATGGTCGGTACTAATTATGCTGTCATTACAATTATAAACAACACAAACTCTTGCTGAAACAACATTTTCCATCTAACATATTATTAAGATATTACCATTGTTCATAACTATCATGCTGGGACTGTAGAAGGAATGTTTCTGAGGTACATACAAATAGTGAATGGGAAAATGAAAACAGCAACAAACAACTTATGCACACTGCAGCTGATGATGATGATTATTATTATTATTATTATTATTATTATTATCTGAAGTTTCATAATTAGAATTATAAAGCTTATAAAGTTTGTTGTTTTTGAGTGAAGCTCTCAGTAGGTTATGTAATAGTATTTGCAACAGGTTATTAGGTATTAAAAGTCTGCTAAAATTTTCAATAAGAAAATTTGATTTCTTCCTATTATATGATAATTTAAAAAGATACTAAAATTATTACTTATATTATTGTACTGCACAGCAACGCTGTTTTACATACAAACATTCATACAAACTATAAATTTCCTTCGTGTGTGTGTGTGTGTGTGATTTGGATTTTACATGTAGCTTTAACTATTTTTCAGTCATATTGATACATTCCCTGCAGTGTGGCAGTTTATAGTGATGTCATGCATACGGGTATCATGCCGCAGATATGTAGCATGATGTCCAACCCAGTCACATTATCCTCACACGAGACCGACCAGTCCTAGCACTAACCTCTTGATGCTGAATGCCAAGCGAGGCAACTGTTTATACCATTTTTATAAGTCTCTGGTATGACTTGGTCAGGGTTCCAACACATGACCTGCCGCATCCATGGTGGACGCTCTAACCACTTAGACCACCGAATCAGTCCTTTTCCTAGGTATAGTCTGTAACTAAAACTAAACCCATTCATTAAATGTACTGCAGGTAAAGTATATACAGAATCCTTTAACCATCACAGATAAAAAAAATTTTAGACTAAACTAAATTCAAAATGAATCGAAATGATCAAAATGGTTGTGGATTCTATAATAAATGCGAGATACTTACAGCCATGTAATTTCATGCTATATTTTACTCAATTTTAAGAGAAAATACTAATTTGAAATAGATTACTAAACATTATTCTTTATTACTTAAAGAATATTTTATTCCCAAGTTAAATCTTAGCATGAAGTTGGTAGCCAATTAGTCTTTTCACCATAATAAAAATACAAATGAATATAAATTCTTAAAAACAATTAAATATTCCATTACATTATAATATTAAAATAAAAAGAGAACTCACTACGAAAGTTACCACAGAAATCTTTAACTTTTAAAGGTGCTTATTCATTAAGAATTTTACGAACACAAACGATTCTTACCTGTAAGAAGATAGATGAGACCTCTCTAGCTTTGGGACTAACAATTGAAGATACAAGCGGCTCGGAGCATTATTTATACTGGTTCAAGATACCCTTGGCCATATTTGGTAAAGATGTTGGTACCAAGAGTATCATGCAAGCAGCGCGTATATCTGTTCCAAACCAGAAAGAGGCTCAGTCTATCCTGATGGAATCGAATATGTTCTTTACATTATAATCCGCCTAATCAGCATTATATTCGTGTCAGGAAAACGGTTAAACCTTAGGTTACTAAGTCAGACAGAACGTTAGGAATTTTTGCCACTGAATGTTGTTTCTGCTGAGTTAGCATACGCATGTATAATACGGGAGAGAATATTTGTACTTGTTGTAAAGGAAGCAATCTTTATCAAAATAGAATAGTAATAGGAGGCAACATAGAATATAGTTATAGAAGGCAAATAAAGTTAATTTCCATATTTTTGTGGAAATTATTTCTAATATTATTTAATGAAAAATTCATCAAATGAAAAATTAGTTTTAATACAATTTAGAGAGAATTTCAATGTTATTACTTTTACTCAAAAATTCTATCCTAATACATCGTATCACTAACTCAATATTTCCATAGGTTGTTTCCAGTATTTACCCTCCTGTGGTTCTCCAAAGCAGTATTTTGCCCTAAGATGCTATACTTCACATGTGAATGGTTTATCTCTTGTATGTATCCCCATGGGCCTCTTTAAACACCATTCTGCCTAAACTTTTAATCAGGCACTTCACCTTTGAAGCAGTATTTTGCCCTAAGATGCTATCACCAACTTCACATGTGAATGGTTTATCTCTTGTATGTATCCCCATGGGCCTCTTTAAACACCATTCTGCCTAAACTTTTAATCAGGCACTTCACCTTTGAATTGTGTTTGTTATCTCCAGTATGAATTCTCATGTGGTTCCTTAAATGGCACCTTTCTCTTAACATATCATCACAAACTTCACATTTGAATGGTTTATCTCTAGTATGTATCCTCATGTGACTCTTCAAACTGCAACACCGTCCAAACATTTGATCACAAACTTACACATGTGAATCACTTATGTCCAGTATGTATTCTCATGTTACTCTCCAAATGAATACTTCGTCCAAACACTTTCTCACAAATTTCGCATTTGATCAAGAGTGTGAATCCTCTTGTGGTTCTTCAAATTTATCCTATATCCAAACACTTTATCACAAACTTCACATTTGAATCCTTTAACTCCAGTATGTATCGACATCTTACTCTTCAAATTACTACTTCGTCCAAACATTTTATCACAAACTTCAACTTTAAATCGGTCCATCCAAAACGTTCGGTCAATGTACGGTAACGGACAATTGATTACACGTGTTAGCTCATTTTTGAGAGGTCCAAATCGATCAAAATATAGCCCACACTCACAATATCCAAGAAAACTAGCCTGGTTTAACGCAGACATATCGACGGGAATAACGTCATCGGGGTCGTAGTCGGTGTTCCAAACATTCGCTTTTCCATAATCCAAACAAGACCGCTGAACATCCTCGATAAGGCTCCTTGATTATATAATTATATTCTGATATAAATGTAAATTTGTTTTGTGTGTTTCGCTTCATGGAAAGGTGGTTTGTAAAAGGTCTACTTCGTCCACCAATCAGAGATTTTTTTCTCAACGTTTGAAGTCTTTTCATAATCATAATTTCGAATCATAATGTTTAAGTTAAAAAATTAGTGACTTTTATCCCCATGCATAGTTTAGAAAGGTGTGGATTATGTCCTCTTGCCTCTCTGTATGTCTGTCTGTCTTTCTGTCTGTCTGTCCCTCTCTTATTAATGTAGTTCTCTCCTACTACATTAAAACATAAACATGAAACTCTGGAATATGATTGGGGATAGTCTTTAGATTAACACAGTGGTTTCAATGGATGGATTAGACAATTTACAAAACTTTACAAAAATTTAAATATTTGAAGTATTGTAGGAGGAAATCTAAAAGTTGGTTTTCACCATCTTCAATACCAGGGTCGTTTCGGTTTATATATGGGTAATGCTCTGTGTTCTTGCACAATGATGGTATGTTTCCTTTGGGTCACAACTTAGAAGCTACTGAGGTCCCGACTCAACAAAGTTGGTTTGTGCCATCTTCAATGCATTGGGCGTTTGGGTTCATATATGGGTTACACTCTGTACACTAGCACAGTGATGGTCCCAATCGGTGTGCTTCCAATGGGTCACAACTTAGAAACTGCTGAGATCCACAGTCAACAAAAGTTGGTTTGTGCCATCTTCAGTGCGAGGGGCGTTTGGGTTTATATATGGGTTACACTCTGTCTGTGTTCTTGTTCAGTGATGGTCGCTGCTGTTATGCTTCCCCTGGGTCACAACTTATAAACTGCTGAGTTACCAAGTCAACAACCATAGATGCACCTGAAGGGCATGCGACAGAGATAGACATAACGCCATACGCAAAACAGACCGTGGGTCATGGCCCTTAGGTTGAGGACTTGCCACTGAGTCATAACATGGAAACAGCTGAGAACCGCACCTAACTATAGCTGGTTGCAGGACATAATAAGAAATCAAACGAAAATTTCCGTACAAACCCTGTGGAAGGAGACCTGGGTTCTTACTTGCAAACTGTTCAGATATCCATCCTCTAATTGTATATACGTCTAATAAGAAAGATGAAACAAAATGAGATAATTGTCCTGCATAGACCATAGATTCTGACCCTATAACAATCGGAACAAACGAACGTTTGACATCTAAAGAAATAAATATATTTGGCTAAACATTCGAGCGGTATTTTTAGGCAAGTTCTATTTATGACAGCTTCCACTGCAACCATTAAAGCTATATCATCCAGGTAGAAAAGCAATGTCTTCACATCTACTCCAAAAATACTCTAATAACATTAATGTATTACATGAAATATTTATTATGTCTTAACCTACAAACACATTGGTCTCCACGACAGCCAAATGAGAAACATAGCGTTCACATCTTCAAAACCACTTCATTTAATCTTGTCAAACAGTCACAAAATGTTAAATGTGATATGATTAATTTAATGCGGTTTCGCTTGTCACCATAGCAACCAAGCATCGTTGACATCAGCCGGGTAAAAACCTGTTTTAGTACTGTTAAAATATATCATGACAAAATAAGTGAAACTTTGTAAATGAAATCAATATCTTTTAGATTATATACACTTTGTGTATGTATCGAGAGTAAAATACTGCCTGCAAAGGGACGAAATTATTATTTTGGCGGAGATGATTTTATTTTCAAACCAGAAATATCTGATTACCTTTTATCTCAAGATAGTTAATTCTTTTCAGCTAATATAACTTGGCATAATGTGTTCTTTTCCATGAATAAGAGAAATATTTTTAAAAGCTTTCTGAGGGATGGAAGGTTATAGTTTTGGTGTTAAAATATCCCCCTCCTGTAGACAATTAATGGACAGTGATAGAGTTTAATGCAAAGAAAAAGAGAGGTATATCTCCATACCAAGTTGAACTTGCAGATTACTAATTGTCTTACTATTATTTCAATCTAAGAATATTGAGCCATACATTATTCTTATAACGTACAAATCGTTCACACCTTGATAATTCTCTTTAATGTTTGGAAGGAGTCATGACTTACGACCTGTTATAAACAGATTTGTTTATAACATCTAAATCTTCACTTATTAAAATTAAACTTGCAGTGTGTGTGAATTTGGGATAAGTATGTGTACCTTAAATAAACAGATAGAGGTATCATCCTTTTACTATTTTATTTTACGAGAGAGAGAGAGAGAGAAAGAGAGAGAGAGAGAGAATGCGACAACGTACACTTTCAATACGTAACACTTTGAGATGTCCCAAGTAATTCCATTACACAACAAGCTAAGTAAGTACTTGATCCACTATTCTAAAACTGGATGTTAAAACTGCTATTCTAAACGGAGAGAACATTACCATGTAACAAAACTATTTCATCCCATCCGCGATACCAGTGCGTAGTCTTTTATCATCACATAAATTAATGTGAAAGCAGCTGCATTTATTCTCACGCCTGTTATATTTTTATTTGTCACCTGATCAGATTAGCGTATTCGAGCTCTATTTATAGGCACTGAATCCCCTACCTACGTCGAGGTCTGGTCGTTATTAAATGTCGTTTTCAGCCTTATTAGTGTGAAAATGATCTTAATTTCAAAAGTTGTCTATATTTCGAACCAAACAGAGAAAGAAGGCAAACTTAATGCTTCCTCAAACTTTTTGAACTAAAACCAATTTAAATTTAGTTGACAAGAGTCTTAGTTTTTTATAATCAAGTGTCGACCTGCTAGTTCGAAGTGATTTGATGCTTATGCAAAGATCAAAATATTTATTTATAATATTACATATATAAGCCAAGCAAAAGAATATTGTCCTACTTATATTTTATTTTACATGTCAGTGAATCAAGCGGTATAAGTGAAGATACCTGTTTTTAAAAGCAGCAATAATAATATTCATTCGTTAATTTGTTTACAACCTGTTGATGTAAATATAGTCTGCATGTAGTTTCATCTTAGTATTTCAAATCTTCAATACCGTCACTGTGTGGTGTGTTTGTGTAATGAAAGTTTACAAGCTTCACTACCATTACTAATTGGTGTGTTATTGAAGAGAGAATATAAAAGCTTCAGCATCATCACTCTATCGTATATTGGGTAGAGAGGAATTAAAGGTTCAGAACCAATCATATTGCGTTATATTTATGTAGAGAGGAATTACAGGTTTCAATACCATCTTTGTGTGATATATTTCTGTAGAGAGGCTTCGATAGTACTGTGTACTATGTTTGTGCAGAGAGAGAGAGAGAGAGAGAGAGAGAATTCCAAATGAAAACTCAAAAGACATTATTTTGTGAATTAAATCGCAAATAATGCTAAATAGCCTAACAAAAATGTACTGTTCAGAATCAACTCCAATAAACTTCTATGTGCTGATGTATCAATGGTCTTTATGTATCACAATAACATAATTGATTATATATATATATATATATATATATATATATATATATATATATATATATATATATATATATATATATATATGTTCAAATGTAACACAAGGAATCCGTTTTATGCATTACAAATACAGTTGAGGAATTCATCAGATCTGAGGAAATCCTTAAAATTTCTTCAATGATAAAGAAATATTCTTGGAAAGAAAATTTAAACTTTATTAATGTAATTCAGTCATAAACATAGAAGGCAAATCTTAACTAACAAGAATTCCCATTCTTTGCAAGATTTCTCCTTTCAACCTATTGTAATAGCTGATTCTGAGATGGAACGTCTGCTGAAGGAAACCTGTTGGATTCACAGTCTTAATACAGTATATCCAAAAGGTCTAAATTCCAAAACACTATACGACATTCATTAATCTAATGTTTTTTAATTATGTCCCCTGTTTACAAATAGTTAAGAATATTTTTATATTATTCTAATTTACTGAAAAACTTAACTAGTGAAAGTATAAACTAATATCATAAAATTAAGTTTAATAATTCCTTAAAAATGAGGGGCATTTTAAACTAATTCTGAATATATTATGATTAATTATTTATAGAACACTTATTTATTTTATGATTATAAGTGTTACGTACATCAAAATTTTCTAATAATTTTTTATTATATAATTTGAATTCTGATAAATAGTGAACATTCGTCAATAATATATCAAGAAATTATCTATATGTATTTTATTCAAATGTGCATTATACAAAATAAAAATATTAATAAAACGGTTTATTTCTGTTCATTCATAAACGTTTTTGAGATAGTATTCAGTAGAGAAATACGTATCTGTAAGATCCAGTTTTATGTATTTGTATGTATTAAAATATCACTAATCTGTGCTGTATATGCATATTTCCATGTCAACTATTCGTTAAAGACTAATACAATTAGGTTAAAATGTAAGTATGACGTCATCTTGTTTATATCATATTGTTTATATTATTGATCACTTAGAAACAGAATATATTTAATGACGTAATAAATGATATTGAATTCAATTTGAATTTAGTCCGAAGAAGCAATAAAGCGAAACCGGTCACACATTCTACGTGTTGGTGTTGTTTATTTTATAATTTAATTGATTTCTCTAACTGATAAATGACTTCAAACACTTGATCAAGGTCGAATAATAAGATCTATGTTTGTAGATTTTAGAAATGTTTTTGACATGGTGGATCATGAAATCCTTTTGAAGAAATTTAAAATTTGCCAATGTGATGAAAGCATAATTAGATGATTTATTTCATACTTAAATGAAAACACACAACATCCTTATATAAATAATGTTTCGTCTGAACCTGGAACAATTAGATATGGAGTACCACAAGGTTCAGTTCTAGGTTCATTACTATTTATATTATTTATTAATGACCTGCCACTTTTTAGTAAGACACTCAATGTTATCCACAGATCTCTATGCTGATGACATCCAAAACACAAAGCATGAACCAGAAATTTCTTTGCAGGATTCACTACACAAATTGGACAACTGGTGCACATGCAATGGCATGGTGGTAAATACTGGTAAAACTAAAATATTACTTATCTTAACATGGCAAAAAAGAACAAATCTTGGTAGCAATGAACTAAATCTGACCTGCAAGGATAACAATGTGCAAATCGTCTGTCTTGATAGACTATTTGGTGTTTTGGCAGATAATAACATATGATGGACTGAACATATCAAACACATCAGTAAAAAAGTTAATTCAAGTTTATGGCTTCTCAGTATGATAAGACATTTTCTCCCTGAAAGGTGCAGAAAACTATTTTATAACAGTTACATACAGCCTTATTTAGACTACTGTAATAGAGTGTGGGGTAATTCAAATGATAAAAACATAGCAAAGCTAGCACATCTTCAAATAAGAGTAGTCAGGCTAATATCAATCCAGTTAGAAAACAAGGAAAATTGAGCTGGTAAGTTAAAAATATTACCTATTAGAAACAAAATCCGGCCAAGAAAAGCCAAAATAGTGTAAATGATATCCAATATCAGCCCCCCTGAATATGTAAAATCACTTTTCCAGTATAGGCTACCTGGTAATACTCCCCACCTGCAAGTAATATCTACCAAACAGTATAAACGTTACGAGTCTATGCTCTTGAAATAAGTAACAGAAAATGGTGAAGACAAGATTTGTCAAATTTAACAAATAATTTATTTCCCTAAAATACGAAGTGAAAAATTTGGAAAAAAGAACTTACGGTTTTACGAATCAAATCCAAACATATCCAAGAATTAAAAACTAGAAGTTCTAGTAAAAAAATGTCCTGAATGAAACTGAGTTCGAGTCCCAATGAAATCCAAAATGGAAGTCGATGACGTCTGTTGTCATCAGCGAAGTGCTGTTGTTTCAACAGTCCTTTGTTGAATCATAGAAAATGTTTTTCCAGTTTTGAATTCAGTATAACTTCCAATAAATGTCTTGATCCAAGAATTGTGTAGGAGCACTTATGTATATCCAGGGAAAAGAATCGCTTGAATTCAACCCAAACTGGTCACAACATTATAACATCTTAATATTTCAATTCTTTGGAGTTCAACTGACAAACGTCTATCAAACACAACAGTTATATGCTAACAAAGACGCAGAACATATTCCCGGATGAGGGTCAAAAGTTAATTGCTCAAGAAAAAATAGAACTTTGTAACAATAGATACATGCCACTGTCACGTAATCCAGGTTTGATCTTGATTCAACTTAGCTAATCTTACCATAAGAAAGGTTTTTTTTTTTTTTTAAATTTTAAAACGTTGTTTACTAAAATTGTCACTGATTTTGGAACGAGGTCAAGAACTATGTACAATCTTAGTTGTTTACGTCAATGAAATGAAAAATTTAAAAATAATCAGTCAGGTCAAACAGAACTGCATTCAATGTTACATTACAATAGCAATAATAGAATTTTAAAAAATTAAAACTAACAAACAAATAATTAAATTAAATATACATAACAATAAAATGCCCAAACCAAATAAGGAATTATTCAAAAAAAGATTCCAATACTCTGGAATTTTGCTCTGGAATAGTATTCCAGTTGATATTAGAAATGCCAACTCTGTTTCCTTCTTCCAAACCCAATATATCCAGCGGCTTCAAAGATGCAAATAAAATAAATACCTTTGTATGAGGGACTCAAAGTATATTATTTCTTCGGCTAATTGTGTTACCCTCTTTAAAAAAAGTCATTATTATTATTATTATTATTATTATTATTATTATTATTATTATTATTATTATTTATTTATTTTTTATTATTATTATTATCATTATTATCATAATCATTATTATTATTTATTATTATTATAATGTATTATTATTATTACTATTATTACTATTACCATTATTATTATCATTATTATTATTATTATTTTTAGTAGTAGTAGTAGTAGTAGTAGTAGTAGTAGTAGTATTAGTATTATTAGTATTATTATTATCTATTTTTCTTTGTCAGTCAATGTACTTCATGATATAAGGCTATTGGTTTAGGAGTTCAAGCAACCATATGCAGCAAAACACATAGAGTGATGTTAATAAATGCTTGTAGTACAATTTTAAATTCCTGTGGCAATAAAAATATAAACTAGCTAAAATTATTTCATATATAGGTAGATGTAATCTACATTAGTGGTATACAAATATTTAATACTGTTAAGGTCGACTTGCCCTTTTCCAATTTAAGTAATAAATTTATAATTTTTATTTTAAAAAGAAAATACAAATTGATAACAAAAAGTCTATGTGATATAACTTTAGAGTTCAGCGATCAACCCTGACTAGACTGCAATTTTAAAAAATTACACCTGTACAAATCCATATATCTATTTAAGTCTTGTAAAATAATGGCCACACTTTTATTCTTCTGTTTTAAATATGTTGCATGCCTTAAGGTGTATTTCTGATAAACGTAAGGACTTGAGAACCCTAAAATGTTTTTATTTTATTTGTCCAGAATTTAGACTGACAAGAAAGATTTGCAAGAAACAGAATTTATTTTCATATTTGATCTAACATTTTGAGTAAGAATTTTAATTGCCCAGTCTGCTTGGCATTAAATTTTTCCACCTCTCAACCGGTGATTGCTGCAAATGATTTCTGTAGTAAAAGTTGTAATTGATGTAATGGCAATTTTGAAACTTCTTTAATTCTTTCAATAACTTTTATGTATTCCTTTATTGTCAAAGCATACAAGTTTTATGTACAAAATATATATCATAAAAGGTATGAATTACTTGACAGGTATATGGGCTACTTTACAGGAAACCTCTTTCTGTATATATGATATGTGTTCCGGCTACATATAAATATGTAACTTGCGCTTTGTACCAATCAAATCAAAATACTGCATCCATGTACACACAGAATTAAAACTTTGGTTGTTACTCTTACAATATTCAAGACTTTTAGCGGGACTGCTTACCAAATGATACATATGCTAATATTATTTCTTTGCAACCACTGTGAATAAATTTTAAAATTGTAAGCCGCCCAAAACCAGACATGCATCGATATGCAAATGATAATGAATTTATTTCTACAATTGATCCTGATAGTGTATATTCTTTTGGTTACCTGGATACCTCACTATGCCAAACAAATCTAAGTTGACGATGATACAAGGATAAAATTATTGTGTAAATATTATCTTCATCTGCAATCAACCATTCCTATTTTGATCCCAATTCAGGAGTCACTGACTTCTATAAATGCTCCCCAAAATCTTTCAGATGTTCATCATAACACAAACTGCGCTTAATATCAGTCCTAGTTGTGATGAAACTCTCAGTGCTCATGTCAAAATTACAACCGTGTGCAGTTGTGAATAATGTTTATTTTACAGTGGAATTTGTTGATGGAAGATCAACAAAATTTGAATAAGTGCATGTTCCTATTAATTTTTATAATATATAATTTTTATAATATATATTTTTTTACATTTTAGAAATAGCATATTACAAATTAAAATATTTTTTTTCAGGATTTTCAAGTTCTAACCCTTGAAGAAACTGCAGTTGCCCTGGCCAGGATGTATAGACGGGATGTTCTTGTGCTCATTGATGAAGCAGACTTGATGAGCACCAACAGACATGCTCCCTATTGGCAGTTCATATCACGGCAGCATGAAAGACTGGGACCTGGACAGAGACGTGTAATTCCCTCTTGCTGTTTCTGGCAGATACCTGACAAATATCCGGATGCTTTTGGAGAATACGCCCTATCCCCTCTAGGCTTTCATGAACTTAAACACTTCCTTATATGTACGAATTTGTATATAAAATGAACACAGTTGACTTCATTCTCTGTTTTGTTATAACTGCATATAATATTGCATCAAACAATAATGCTTTCATTCAGACCTTTTGTCCCACCAGTCTATTTCTGTCTATAAACAAGGTGGGCAAGAAGGTCATAAATAATTAATATAAAAAGTTTTCAACATTTGCAGATACGGCATTTTACATTATTTTCAACTATTGATATTTACAGGGTATTATATAATGTGTAACCTGGCTTAGCAGACACCTCTCTACATCAGACACTGTTTCATATTTTACATAACTAAAATCGAGGGATCTTCTCCTTAACCAAAACTAGAGTTGATGGTGGTTCTTGAGGCGCCAGGTTTCTACAAATTCTCCTAGGATCATCGTCCTTTGGTTCTCTTCTCATCCTCATACCCTGCTTGCCTCAAGTCAACAGATGGGAGCTTTCTGTCCAAGCTTCCTGATGTGGGGATATGTTTTCTTTTCCTTGCAAGGGTAGATGGACCATCTGCCGCTTATTTGTTGTAACATCGATGACACCTGTTTTAAAGAAAATTTTATTTTCTTAACTTGTGTGAAAAACATCTCCATGCTAACCCATAGTAACTGTTCACCTAAAATTATCGCCTTATGACCAGTTTCCAAGGAGGAGTTGTCGAGAGGTTGTTTTTGTTCTTATTTGCTCTATCTACAAGGTATTATATGAGACAGAATGCATTTTTGCCCATTCCCTCAGAAGGCAACATATTTTCATGAAGAGGTATTAGCTACTAATCATTATCATAACAGCATCATCCCCAAACCTCCTGAAGAAATTCCTTGAACCCCATATATCCTTAATAAAGTGTGTCAGTCCCCTGGGAAAGTGCTATGCATATTATTGGGTCTAATGTTTAGACTTGCATTACTCCGATCAAAATAAATATCCACTAGAATGATAACAATACTATTTACAAGGTCTGTATGCATGAAAATAGTAAGATTCCTTACCACAAATATAAAAAAAATGTGTGTCAAATGTTGCAAAATGACTTGTATCTCAAACAAAGTTTTCATGACTTGTACATGTGAATAATATTCTACTGGCTTGATTTCCAAGCAGGGATCATAATGTACAATTAATATATAAAATTATTTTATTTTCCTTTAGTGAAGCAAACTTACACTTTCTCCCTTTCTTTGTTTCTCATTACACTTCTGCCACTATGGATATTGTGATCAAAAGCAGCTAGCTCATTCCTATTCCTGTACACAAGAGGGGTGTATGAAAATCACTTGGCGCAGTACATCAGGATGTGCTTATGAAAAGCTTAAGTTCAGCAATGCTTGTGCAATTATCAAAAACATGTGTTATTTGTTATCTGCTAAGAGATTAATACCATTATTAAAAAATCATTACTCTTGGTAAAGTTTGCATATATAAAATCTTTATTGAAGTGTTTATAGATAGTTCCATGAAATTGTTTATACCTGATGTGCATGTATTATACCTGAACTTACCAAAGACTTGAGAAGGAGAGTCACTGTACATGTATCATGTACACACCTCTTATGAATGCTAGCTTATTCAGATCTTCAGATGGTAAATATATACCGTAAATTATTCTTAAGTTGAGAATAAAAACCATAAAGTGGTCTTAACATTTTTCGTTTAAATACCTTGCAATTGCTGCAACCCTGAAAGGCACACCTGAAATTTAAGTAATACCCCATTCTATTTAGGTACCTTTGGTCCAACAACACATGTGCCAAGGTTTTCCGCACTTTGGCTTCCTTTTTGGGATCAAGCCAAGGTTTTGTCTGCTCTTCATTCCCCAACAAAGTTTCATGTAGGCATTTTTAATGCCTTGGCCATGTGAGAGGATCCACTAATGTGCATTAGTGATGTGATGCAGGACACTCCTCCAGATACTCTAAAAGAATGCCACAATCAATGCTTATAGCACCTATAGCTATTCTCTTTTATCATGGTGACCCATATTAATAGATTATAAGACAACTTGATTTATATCATTAAGGAAAAGCTACATTGTAGATTTGGCTAATAGTTCATGTAACAGGATTCCAGTTTTGCTTGGATCAATGTTCCTTTAATACTTCACATTACTCTGATATTTCAAATAAATTGCTTCTAATAGACTACATACCTACAAGATTTGGTGATGTGTATATATATATAGACCACATACCTACAAGATTTGGTGATATATATATATATATATATATATATATATATATATAAAAGAAATAAGATACGGATTATGCACTGTAACTTTGATTTCATTAAAATAAATATCATATAGTAGCAAACGTTCACATATATATGTTTCAAATACAAGGACAGAAATCTCACAAAATATTGTTCATAGCTGCTAGCAGTCTTGCACGAAAACCAAAAATTGGTTCATGATGTCTTTAGACCATTGTAATAAAGACATATTTTCCTTTCCTTTGGCAACCCTGGAAAGAAGGCAGATAAAATAAAGTTAAAAGTGCACGAAGAGCAATCATCAAAACAGAAACAGCTTTCCAATTCCAAAAGTTTTATAACAGGAAAGAGTGAAAACCAACAAGGTTTGTAAAATTCAACAAATCATTTCATTCCCTAGAAAACAAAATGAAAATTAAGAAAATTACAGTATTGTGAATTAAATCCCAAATAAGTCCTAATGAATAAAGTTCTAATTAAACTCCAGTGGTGCCCAAAAAAAACTTCAACTCTGTTATCTCATTATTCTGTTTTTAAATTAAATATATCCTATGTGCATTCATCTTGAGCTAAATAGATAGATGGGAAGAGGGTGTCAGGAAGAACTGCATGTGGGAAATAGCTATAAATTAGAAACTGCATAAGGAAAGCATATGGGGTGTGTACACACAATTTCGAAATATGCAATCACTGTTCCTCTAAAGATTGATTTACCATTAGGAGGATGGGGAAAAAAACAGCTGTGATTATTGGGATAACCAGCACAATGTACTGGAACTCTTACCTAACCAAAACAATTACAGTACAAATTATGCCTTTATTCCATGCATCATGTGGAACAGGTGAGGAACCCCACTTCTGAGAAAGTAAAATTCAAGGTATTTTTGTTTTCTAACTCTAAGAAAAAGTATGAAGTAGGAACTCAACCTCCTGGCACAGTTATAATAATGTCCATTATCAGCATTGCCTTTGTTACATCATTGTTTTCATTAAACATTGTTTTAAATAAACAACCTTCAAGAAATTTGTAATTTTTACTGATTCAGTAGCAGATACTTCAGATACTGAAGGTGTCTTCATTATCTCTCCATGCTGCAAATGCACTTGGTCAGGTGTTGATGTGAAGCATGAAGATGTACTGGCCATTGGTTCTGTATGGTTGGATACATCTTTTGCTACATTCTTTGTAACTTCGTAACTAAAAATATGTCTGGATCAGTTCTACATTCAGATATTGAAGACCCTACGAATAGTTCAACATTAAACATATATTATTTGTTCGACTCGTTTACATGATAAGGTTATTAAGCTTTCATGCAAGTAATGTGCTTGTCACATTAACCCAAAGTGGTGTGTGTGTGTGTGTGTGTGTGTGAGAGAGAGAGAGAGAGAGAGAGAGAGAGAGAGAGAGAGAGAGAGGTATACATATTGAAAATGCTTGTATCTGTATTTAAGCTCCCTAACGGAATTTAAAGAACCTGTCTCACGAAAGTAATGGACACGTATACAAATAACCTTTATGAGCATGCTGTTATAAAATAAATAAATAAATAAATTCCACCCAACATATATAATACACACAATGCAATCACCGAGTGAACTATCGATCAGCCGATCATATCTATTTTGGGAATCCTACAAAGCAAATCAAGTCCTTGTACAAAGATTGTAATAATAAAATAGTGTGCTTTCAAACATAGGAACAAGATACTGACAATTGGAGAAGACTGTATACGTAGACATTGGGCCACCTGTCCAACAACAACTTCGCCATTTCAGTATCTGATAGCAGTCCTAACCACTCCATCAATGCTCTCCATCGAACAAACTGGTCCCCAAGACGAATCGTTAAAAAGTCCCGTTTGGTTTCTCTGACAGCTTTTCAACGTTTCTTCTCGGAAAGTAACACGCGCTGGAGACCTGAACGTTTTTTACTCTCTCGTGCGTCCACCATTTTTGTTTATAGTAGATGTTTAAATTACCACCATGTGACTCATAACCCGACCACTGGACGAAGATGACGTGTACGTTTTTGTGGTCAAGTGTTGTTTCCGTAACAGTTCGTGACCTACAAGTTTCAATTAAAGACGGCCACACAAAAAAAAATGCATTTTCTTTCGTTTATTTATCAATTATGTTATTGAATCTTCACAAACTCTAGGTTTTTGTTTAATTATTTCAGCCAAAATGTCGACACATTTCATTAGTTTCATGATCTGTAAAATTCATGAAATTTCAGACACTCTCCACTATTGTGCCTTTAAAGTTTCTAAAGACAAGACGATGTGTTAACTGCACAGAATTATTATTATTATTATTATTATTATTATTATTATTAAAGGATTCCCTAGCCAGAAGAGAAGAATTCTTAAAGATTTTAGGCTGCGCAACGTTCCCGCTTCTGTTCAGCAAGCACGTTAATTTAATATATTCAGTTTTGATTTTATATTCTTTAGAGTTTGCATGTAATTGTTTTACTTTTGAAATTTAGCGCACTATTAATAATAATAATAATAATAATAATAATAATAATAAATTATGCAAATATTTATTTTAATTTAATTGTAATATGAACATCTAAAATTTACATTTAAATTTATTTTTACAATCTGTAAAAGAATAACAGACTGACAACCAATCCAATTTATTTTCAACGAATGTACCCCTTAGTCCTTGAGTATGAGCTGATTTTGATCATTTATAAACAGAACATTATTATATAATACTCATATTTATTCATCTGTTCTTAAATTGTTATTTATAAAAACCAAATGTTAGCAGTTAGCGATTCACAGCCGGAGTTGTATGTAGAAATCTTGCCGAGGCTATTATATCTAATCATCATGGATAATGTGGAGCTTGCATAATGTGCAGTTTCTATTTCGACACACATGGTGCAATGGTGTTCTGCTGCAAATTCAAATGAGCTGACAGAGCCAAAAAACAGATCCTACCTGAATGTGCATAAGGCTAAAAAGTTGTCACGCACAGTTCATTTGATGACTGACTCGGGCAGAGATCAAGAAAGCACGTGCAACTGAGCCATCACTCATATTAGCTAATTTTGTGAAACCATTGAGCCTGATGACAATCACCACTTAAGGGACGTTGATCAGTAAGAGCAGCAACGAGATAACGATTGTAAACAAACAGCCTACAAGAAAGATCTGGAAGAGCTCTCGGAGATCATAAAGAATGTGATGATCATTTCTTATGGCCAAGCAGCCTTAGAAAGAGGATTTTCTGTCAACAGGGACATTTCTGTTGAAAATCAAGCTAAGCACATTCTTAAGGCACCCCGCATTATAATTGGCCATGTCCTCAAGACTGCATTAATCTCCAACGTCCAGATCACATAGGAATTCATGATGTCTGCCTCAGAAACACGACAGACATGCCAGAATTATTAGGACGAGAAGAGGAAAGAAGCTTCAAGCAGCTAAAAGGCACAGAAGAGAGATGCAATGGATGAATATCTAGCAAATCTAATGAATAAAAGGAGTAGATTCCAAAGTGAAATAACAGAATTGGAGACCTCTGCAACATACTTGCACTAGAGGCATGAAACACGGAAATGATTATTACATTGATTTGTTAATTTAATGCTCCTTCCACAGAAAGCAGAGGAGAAGAAAGAGGTCATGAACAAATTGCAACATCATATTGCAGATAAAGTGAACAAACTGCGAGACAATTGTGTCCAGTTGTGTCTTTGTTGTTAAAATACTACTCTCTCTCTCTCTCTCTCTCTCTCTCTCTCTTATGCTTCGGAGAACATTTAGTTTTAATTTACAAATCTTTTTAACGATGATCGCTTGTTTTCTTCGTGATGAGTATATGCATGACTTGGTGAGGAGAACGGTGAGTGGACAATCGAACGGACATTATGACATTTAAAGAAATTTTGACAATGACGGTGGTAAGGTAATTACTACCCCGAAATGACTTTCTCTTGAATTGCAAAGCAGTATATTCAGCTATGCTAATTACTATGCATTATTTGACTTGTAATGTACACAGTCATTAGCGTTTTTTATAGGTTATGAAGTTTGTAAAAAATGGCCAGGAAAATTTTATGAGTGTTGTTTCTCAAAATCTGTATAAACGCTATATCTTCTCTCTACTTAAATATACCACAAATCATGGTACTGAAACTTGTAAATTCTTTTCTGTACGCGTGCGTACCACACAATGATGGAAGTTAGGCTTGTAATTTTTTTCTACATGAATATACCACACAGTGATGGTATTGAGGCTTGTAATATCTCTACACAAATACACCACAAAATGAAGATATTGAAGATTTAAAATACTATCTAAATAAAAAAGAAATACACATAGAATAACCAGGAAAACATTCGTGATTTTATAAATTTTTTACTTGAAAATAACTTTTTTTTTTCATTTGGCAATATCCACTATATTACAAAGGTAGATACAGCGTTCGGTAGTTCTACGGCTCCTTCATATGTATAGCTATTCATGGGAAGTTTAGAAAATGTCTTCTTGATTAAATGGCTTTTGAAACTAGACGTATGTCTAGATAATAGTTTGTGCAATATGGAGTCATTTACCAGAGTTCTCTGTTATTTTAAAAACTGTTTACATATAATTCACCATCTAATGAAATTTATATTCGACGCGTTTGAATTTAAAGTATCAATTTGGGTGTAGTTGTCTCAAACATGAGGGTAAATAAATCTTTATTACAGTACATGTTAAAATCAAATATGTTGAATATTCTTCCTGTCATCCAAAAGCGTGCAAAGACGGAATACCATATCCTCTGCCATTGTTTGAAATCAATTTAGGTTTGTTCTCCTCCCACCCCCACCCTCTCTTCCCTTTCACGCATATAGTATGTATCTTGGATGTATTGACGTTTGCCATAGTCTTAAATTTATTTTTTGTCCTCGTGTGGTGCAAACATGTGTGAATGTGTTGCTTATGGTCCGCATTTTTACGTGTGAGGACTGGCACTATCTAGATATTCCAGAGTTAGCATTGCTCTATCTAATATTGCATGAGGCTTATCTCCTTGAATAATCAATAATCGATGATTTATCACAAAACGGAGCCCAACAAAATGAGCAATGCGTCTAAGTGCTTGGTTGTTTAAAA
>JAECUM010022750.1:7500-33497 GCA_016617855.1 Megalonaias nervosa | reverse complement strand
ATTTAACTCATTCATTTTCTTCTTAACTTTGTAAGGGCCGTAAAATCTAATTTGAAGAAAATTTTGAAGAATGAGCAAGAGAGAATGAACTCTATTACGAGACTCAAAAGTTCTCTCCAGTGAAGTTCAGTGAAACCATAACTTCACTTTTGACTTGAATTGCTGAGTGCCAAATTCAAACATAACTAGCTGGAAAATTCCAAACATAAAAAATTTGACCTTTGATCCGATTGAACAGATTTGGGAAGGCCAAACTGATTAAAAATCTTTATCAAAGCTTTTACTATAGATTTAGTTTTTATATTCCTCAAAGGAAATGCCTCTGGGAACCTTGTTGACGCACACATAATAGTCAACACGTGTTGGTTGCCTGACTTGGTCTTAGGTAAGGGACCAACACAATCTACCATTATTCTGCTAAATGGTTCGTCAAATGCAGGAATTGGTTGCAGATGAGCCTTAGGTATCTTCTGATTGGGTTTTCCTACCATTTGACAAGTATGACAAGATATGCAGTATTTACAAACATCACTTTTGATATTTGACCAATAAATGTGAGTCAAGATCTTGTGATAAGTCTTATTAATCCCTAAATGACCATCCAGATGAGTTTCATGGGCCAGACTAAGTATTTCCTGTCTGTAAGATTTTGGAACTACAATGTAATAGTTCACTGACCATAAGTCACCAGCAGGTACCTCGGGAGGTCTCCATTTTCTCATAAGAATTCCATTTTTAATGAAATAACAGACAGGTACGTCAATGGCTTCAGTTTCAGTAACGGCCCTCTGAAAAAAACAGATCTCAGGATCTTTTTCCCGTTCGACAACAAGTGATTGTCGTTTGTCACCCTGATTAGATAAAAGAGAATGAGTAGCTAAAAGAGGATCACTGTGATCAATACCTTTTGATTGATCCAAACAGGGAGTGAAAGTGACCTCATCAAAAGCCTGACCAAAACATTTCTCAGCTAAAGGAATAGTTTCCTTATCAAAATCATTCTCAAGTGCTTTCTTTGCCATAGCTCTGGTAACTGCGCAAGCTGGGTATAAATTAGGAAATTCTTTTTCAATAGGATCAACTTTCTGATCCAAAGAAGGCTTGTCAGTTACAAGTGGATTAACCACAACCTTGTCTCCAGCTAGGTCGTTGCCTAGTAACAAATGAATGCCCTCAACGGGTAAATTAGAGACTATTCCGACTGTCACAGGTCCTGAAACTAAGTCTGATGACAAATTAACACAATGGAGAGGAACATTATCAAAGCCGCACTCCACTCCCTGAATGAGAACACTCTCATTAGAAGAAAACTTCTCAGAAAAAGGCAAAGTGCCAGATAATAAAAGACTCTGAGAAGCTCCTGTATCCCTTAAAATTTTAATAGGGATTGGATTGGCCAAATCACCCAGGAGGGATATAGAACCCTTCAACATGAATGGTTCATAATTCTCCATAACAAAATCAGACTGGGGTTTATTAGACCCAACAAATGTATTGCTTTCAATACATGACCATGACCTTGACCTCTTAGAAATAAGAGCATTTGGGATAAATCTATCTTGATTCTGACACTTATATTTCAATTTGAAGTAATCAGAAATAACGCGTCCTTTCTTCTTGCAATAGGTAGACGTAGGAAAAGACAAGTATTTTGAATCAAGCTTATCAGAAGCTTGATTTTTAAAAGTTGTGCCAGATTGAGTTTTAGAAGGAGTCGTATTAGGCTGAAATACCTTTTTACCAGTAGACTGCTGAGTGAAAGATTTGCTTACAACAGGAATTTTATAGGTTAAGAAATACTCATCAGCAGCAAGAGCAGCATTTTCCAAGGTTTCGATCTTATGCTCTTCAAGATAAGTCTTAATGTCACTAGGGACACAGTTCTTGAACTCTTCAAGTAATACAAGTTGTTTGATATTTTCATAATCATGTTCAACTTTCTTGGCTAAACACCATCTCTCAAATAACTGCTCTTTTTCTCTTGCAAATTCGAAATAAGTTTGTCCAGCTTCTTTTTTATAGTTCCTGAATTTTTGCCGATAAGCCTCAGGAATTAACTCATAACCCTTTAAGATGCATTCCTTAACCAAGTCATAGTCAGAACTTTGCTGTACTGACAGGGATGCAAAGATATTTCGGGCTTTGCCAGAAAATACACACTGCAATAATTGAGTCCAATGCTCCCTTGGCCATTTAAAATTTTCAGCAACTTTTTCAAAATAAGGCAAATATTTGTCTACTTCTTTTTCGCTAAATGGGGGTACTAGCCTAATATTCTTTGTAATATAAAAAAACTTGAATTTGTATGTGAAGTGGGAATGTGCTTTTCACTTGCCAGCTCATTTCTTTCATTCTAATTTGAAATTCCCTTTAATCCTTCTCTCTTTGCATCCGTCTCTCTCTCTCTTCTCTTTCTCAAATTGTAACTTCATTTGTTTATCTTTCTCTTCTCTCTCTCCTCTTTCTCAAATTGCAACTGCAATTGTTTCTTCTCTTTCTGTAAATGCATTTGTTCTTTTTCTTTTTCCAATTGTAGCTGCATTTGTTTTTTCAGTAACTGCATTTGCTCTTTTTCTTTTTTCACTTGCAGCTGCATTTGTTTCTCTCTCTCCTCTTTCTCAAATTGTAACTGCATTCGTTTTTCTTCTTTATCATTCTGAAGTTCCAGCTTCCTTAACTCTAATTCCATCTTGTATTTTAATTTTAATTCCTTTACTTTTATATCAGAGTCTGATGCAGATTTACTGATTGAAACCAAAACACCTTTATCCAAAACATTCTCTTCTATCAAATACTGGATCAAAATATTTTTTGTTTTTTTTTAATTTTTATTTCTTGCTTCGTTAAGGAAGATTTTGCCTCGGAAAGATCACATTTTCTGGCAAGTTCAAGCAAATCATCTTTTTCCAAACTATCCAATTGCTCCTGAGTAGGACTATAAAGAAAAGTCTCCACTTTTGATGACATTGTGAAAAAGCCTGTTGATTTCACTAAAGATTTCAAACAAAATGTAAAATAGTACTTGGGATTTAAAATATTCTGAAACTAGGGGAGTTTAAATTTTAAAACAAAACACAATTTTAGGAAATATTTTAGCCAAAATTCATATATCCCAAGGACGAGCGCCCAATTTTCTTTGCTACGTGTTTAGGCTCGTACAAAAATACCAAAGAAAACAATGAAGCCAGCAAGCTTTGTAAATTTAACAAAATTTTTTATTTCCTTGAAAACAAGGTAAAAGTATGAAAAAGGACTTACGGTTTGTGAATCTAATCAAAAATTAATCCTAGAATTTACAAATATGACTCCTATCACTAAAAAGTTCTAAATGGATCAAAGTTCGAATCCCGATGAAGTTCCAAGATGGAAGGCGATGACGTTCTCTATATCCTGTTTAGTGTTGTTGTGTCAACAGTTCCTTGCTGAATTTTATGAATCACCAATTCCGGCTTTAGAATTCCAAATAATTTCCAATAAATGTCTTTGTCCAAGAATTTTGATGAAGAAGAGCACTTGTATGTTTTCCAGAGAAATTAATTACTAAATCCGAAAAGTAGAAAAACTTTACTGAAACTGATTACAACACAAAATACCTCTGAGCTCCGAAGGTATCAATTCACGACTGACTAAATCCACTACAAAACATCTGTTTTAACCCTTAACTTAAACGCAGTTTAGACCCCGTGATGGGTCACGTGATCACTTAGTTCGAACAGCGCAGTAAAAACTATGTCAATTAGCACGTAGGCTATACTGGTTCGATTGTACTGAACGAATCTTACTATAAAATTCAGAAATTTAAAAACAATATTTACAATAGAGTTGACACGCAAACCAAGTATGACCTTGATTATGACCAATGATTTTCACTCTGTGTTCACCAACTCTGAATCAAGGTCAGGAACTAGGTCAGCTAAAAATACAATGTAGCAACACTACTACGTTTAAATCAGGCTAAAAAGAACAGAGCTGAATTTTCTGGAAAAATGCCAATTCCAGTGAATAAAGTTATCATTACAATAACATGTAATGAAATGAAAATAATATAAGAGAATTTAAAACTAACACACAAGTAATTAAATTACATATACGTAACACTATATCTGCATTCGAACTCTTTCTAAGACTACATATTTCTCTACATGTAATTAATTGCACAAATATTCTTTTGGTGTAAACAAATTATAGGCATCTTGTTTTAAGGAGAAAACAAAAAAGAAAACAAAAGTTAAATATGACATTATTTCCTTAAAATATCACATATTTTATATTGTGTTTTTCTAACACTAATGTAAGTAATGTTGAGGTATTATGTTTGGGGCAAGCTTTTATCTCCCAAAGCAGGTTTATTTTTCCGGTTAGTTTGTCCTGGGCAAGTTGATTTTCATAAGTTCGTGAATCCCAGTTATGTGAATAATTATATACTCATGAAAACGCACGCTTTATTAAAACTAATTAAGTTTGAAGATTATTGACTGATGTTTAGTAAGAGTGAAAATCTGAGTGAGCATTGGAGGACACATCATTTAAGTGTGAAGCATGGGTTGAAGGGTTTAGTCTAAGTAGAAGGCTAAAAAATTAGACAAGCATACATACTAAGGTTGCCAGTGGCATCATTTTGTATTAGCCCTGTACACTTTTACCACATACTAAGGTTACCAGTGGCATCATTTTATATTAGCCCTGTAGACATTTACCACATATACATCCATTTAAGCAATGAATAAGTCAGTTAGCTTTTCAACTCATTGAATTTTCAGAAGGAAGAAAACTATAGCAGTATCGTGTAGGCATTCTTGTGCATCTTCACTGATCATTAAAACCGCACAACGGAGTCCAAAAACACTGACCACATGAGTTTCAGAGGAACCATTAAAAAAAACCCCGCAAATATTAGGCATGGAAATTGACAAAGGGAGGGCAAAGCAGATGGGGGTGGCAGGTTACATTGTTGAATACTCGTTTTATAATGATGCTGAAATTAACTGTCAGTAAATATCCCTTTATAACAGTGTAGTTTGTTTATCTTTATAAATTGCCTTTTTATTCTTCTGTCACTAGATAGATCGACCCATAGATTTAGTTAAAGTAGAATGTTAAACAAATAAATTCACAAATGATAATCATACCAAACATGAATTTAATGGGTCTAAAATTTTAAAACAAAAACTCCAGATGAGAACATGATAATATTTGTAGTTTGTGACACACTAGACAATTATTGCTAAATGTGTCATGGCCTGATTCACAGAGTGTATCTACCCGACAACGAATTTTGTTTTATTCCATATCGGTGCTGGAATCACCAAAGCCATACATGGTATCCATGAAATCCGAGTCATTTTCTATACTTTTTTGCCATTTTCTTTGCATGGGCCTTGAAGATAGTTCCAGAGAAGCCTTGTTCACATGTGCTTTGTGAACCAGGTGTCACAGCATCTAATTCTGTATCATTTGCATTTGGTATCCATTTTTATTTGAACGCATTATCGGAGTCGGTAAAATGCAAGTAATCCCAATATTTCTTATCATCCTCTAGCTAAACTCTTAGTGTCGACTTACAAACTTTCGGGAGCGAGAGATTTCGACCCTAAGACATTTCGACCTTAAGAATATTCCCAAGACATTTCAACCCCAGCCATGGGACAATTCGACTCCATTTCACGCATTTTCAAAACAATAATCAGCACATCGGCCGGTCCCGCTAATCACACGTTGATGTCTGCAATT
The DNA here is from genome assembly GCA_016617855.1 of Megalonaias nervosa. Taxonomy (NCBI): domain Eukaryota; kingdom Metazoa; phylum Mollusca; class Bivalvia; order Unionida; family Unionidae; genus Megalonaias; species Megalonaias nervosa. The sequence goes on along the minus strand of JAECUM010022750.1, from coordinate 27,767 downwards.
AAAGAAGCTACAGTCGCTGAAGAAAGATGCCGTAAGTTCATTATACAGAAGCTACTTTCAATATTATTTTTTCGTATAGTTTCGTAAATAATTTATCAACTTCAGTGTAATAATTTCGTATTGACAATTGTCTAGAGCGTTGGAGCGATGGAAGTGGAACATCATCTTCATCACTGATTCCATAGTAGAAATCAGATATTTCTTCAAACCTTATTAGTTCGATAAGTTCAAAAAACTTTTCCGCTCAACATCATCGAGATTATCAATTTCCTTGTGAAGATTTTTGATTATCTCTAGAGATTTATTAATAATAATCGGATCAAATTCGGGTTTTTTTACGTATCATTGGTAAAATTGCATTCGAGCACGCTCTAATTATTAACGTTATGTTCACTGATATACTAGCGATTTTAACTAGGGTTTCCTTGTCGTTGTAGTACATACCGAGATACTTAAAAGTTCCTCGTTTTTAAAAATTATTATATAACTCTTCGTTTCTTTTCAATTTTATTATTTTAGATAACGCCAGTTTGTCGAGACGATTATGATTGTCGTTTATTCGGTTTTCTTCCTCCGCTTTACCATCATATGCTTGTGCTTTTATTAAGTTAGATTTTATTATCAAATCTATATTTTTAAAATCAAACTCGAGCAATATTTGTTTAACATAATTTCAACTTGTTTTTGTTCTTCTAGACACTCATTAGGATGACAGTATCTGCTTATAATATCAAAGTTTTCTATTGCTTTTATTAGTTGTGGTCCTCGCATATGCATGACAAGAATAAAGTTTTTTCTTCATCTGATAATGGAGAATTTACCATTATAATTGTAAAATTTTTCGTAGTGTTTATTACACGTGCCGCTAGTGATTCATTTCCAACATCTTTTTTGGGGTTATAAATATTATCATAAAATTCTCTCGCAATGGTTATAATTGGTGGTTCTGACATTATTTTATAGCAATAGATTAAATTTGCTCGTCGAGCGTGTTTTATTTGAAATGCTGTCAATCCTGAAAACGGATGTTCAGCGACGAAAACATAAACTATACAACATAAATACTTATTGAAGGTATTTGCAGTCGGAATTGTAAAATATTGTGTTGTTGAGATATTCCTATTTTTTGTACTATACAGTGTTGTCCAGTTGATATCATCATTTGATCCTTGCAATTGCTAATTATAAATTCGACCAACACTAGAGTTTAATCGACTTCGCAAATAAAAATGCCAAATAGCGACTGAAATATGAAATTTAATTTTAATCCAAAAGTTTTCAACCTCTCCGTTTGTCGTCCATTCTAGTCTATCAGAGAAAGCATAATAAGGTTAATTTTCAGGATAATATGATGATGCGCTTACTTCAAACCCAACTCGGTTATCAGTTGCCTTAAAAAGTGTTAGAATATACCCAACATTGTTTTTAGTTAGTTTTATACCACTACTAATTATACTGTCAACATACGCTTTATTTGTCAGATCTTTAGGGTTAACTGGAACATATGTCGTAGTTATTTTATTGTTTCTCATGTTTATATTACCTGACATTGATCCACCGGATTGTTTTAAGTACGAGGCCAATGCTCCTCTTAATTCAGCAAAACTAATAGCATCAGTATCATCAGCTGGTGGCGAGGTTGTAGGTAATCCAGCTATTTTTGAGTTTTTTGCTCATTACAAGGTTACATGTCTAGGTATCGCCAGCTTTATTGAGCTTGTTATCGTCAACAGATTTTAGTTGCGCATAACTTAAAGCTTGTGTATTATCAACATTTGCTGGTGGATATACGGTTTCCAACCCAATAATTTTTTTACTCGACATATTAATATTGCCTGTAACCGTTCCCCCAGTTTTATCAAGCTTGTGATCATCCACATGCTTCAACTGTAAATAACTTACCTTTTGGGTTTGATTTAAGTTTCTTGGCGGATATGCGGTTTCCAAATTTATTAAAAAAAATTCTTGACATATCTATGTTACCGCTTGAAGTTCCTCCTGTCAATGATCGTTTATTATTGTCGACGGATTTAAGTTGAGATAGCTAACAGCTTGTGTATGAACAACAGTTATTGGCGGATAATTTGTTTCTAAAACCAATATTCGTTGATTTGACATAAATAGGTGTTTTGTCATTGTATCGCCGGATTTTTTACTAGCAATGACGTATCAGTTATTATTGGTTCGTCAGCGGAAACAGATCCTGTAAGTGATGTTCCAAACTTTGTGCAATAGGTCATATTATATAAAATATATAACATAAAATTGTATAACAATAATGGCGAAGTCATCGATATTAAATTTTGGTACCGAACGATTAATCAAGCATAAACATAATAATGAACTTCCAGATTGTCATTATCTTATTGTTGGTCGTACATGCTCTGGTAAAACAAATCTATTATTAAATCTCTTACTCAATGATAACTTTAACTACGATAAGGTATATATTTACACAATTAACCCACAACAGGATAAATACGAATTATTGAGCGAGTATAATGATAAACTTCGTGATGAGCTTGACGCTGGCAATGATATATTTTTAATAAAACAACCAGAGAAATTAATTCCAGTTGATGAACTGGATTCGTCCGAGCATAAAATAATTGTATTTGACGATATTCCCCTAAACAACGAGGAGATGAATAAGATTAAATTTTATTTTTCATTATCGCGTAACAAAAATTGTAATTCGATTTATCTAGCGCAAGGGTTTTACAACGTAGACAGATTTATTAGATTAAATACGGGATGTTTTATATTATTTCCAGGGCTAGATAATGTTGATGTTAGAAATATTGCAAACGAGCAATGTGGTGATGTAACAAAAGATAAATTTATTGAACTACATCGTCAAGCAACCAAAGACAAATACAATTTCTTTTTATTTGATAAACTAGTGCGTGATCCAGCTAAAATGTTTCGTTGTTGTATCGACACATTTCTATAGACGAATTTTATAGAGCGTAAAAAATAAACAATGGACAAGCATCAACAAAAAATTGAATTACTAAAACAATTTATTACAACTGGAGCTGCTTTTAAGAAAAAAGTGGAAGAAGCTTGTGGAGGACAAGTTCAAGCAGAAGAAGAAACTGCTAAAAAAATTTAAGCCGTTTACCGAAGCAGTACTTGGCAAACAACCAGAAATATTTGCATTATCTCCAGAAGAACTAGAAAAAATTAAAGAAAAAGGTTTGTTAGGTTTACTTGAAAAAAGATCAAAAGAATAAACTAACAAAATTGTAGAGGAACTTGTGAGAAATATTGCTGATCCTGTTGTACGACAAACCGAATTTGAGAGATTAATAAATAACCCTCTTGCACTTCAGCAAGAAATAGTGAGACTGACGGTTAATCCAGCCGAGTTAAGGAGGTTAATAGGAGATTTGTCGGAGCAAACTAAAGAATTAGCTGAGGAACAAAAGAAAAAAAAGAGCAACTGAAGCAACCGTAGAAGTAATGTCTCTTCAAAGAAAGGTAAGATTGTACAGAAAACAAGCTAGGGTGAAAGTAGAAGATTCCGAACTTACCGGATTTATTCAAAAATATCTGACAGAAGACAAACTTACCGATATTAATAACATTTGAAAATAGAGTGATGATGATTACAATAAACTAAAAAGAATTTTAATCGATAAAGTTAATGATGTTCAAACAGCTGAAGAAACGCTTAAAGAAGCTAAAACAGGAAGAAATGTTGGTTATGATAGATAAAATGAGAGACGGAGTTATTGCTAATGTTTTAAAAATAACAGCAGATAAGTATAGACCAGAAAAAGATTATAATAAAGGTTGGACATTTAAAAGATTATTTGAACTAGTTGGCAGACTTATATTATTAATAACATCAAAAGAAGCTGGTAATGAAAGTACGGAAATCGACAACGAAATTGTAGATATACTAGATAATCTTATATCGAGCAGATTACTAACATCAGACGAGTATGAAATTTTACATAGCGATCTTACCTAACAACTTTAATATAAATGTCAACAACATTATTGCTCTACTCGTCACAAACAACTAGTGACAGCGCAAACTTTTCTGTCCACTATAATCCGCCAATAATACTAGATCCGAATAAACAGTACTAAATCGGATTAATTTCTGCCACAGTATGGCATTCTATGGCAAATGATAAAACAAATGTCAACGACGACTTTACATTTAATTCTGGTGCTACGACATCGTCGTCGGTGTCAGTTAGAATACCACAGGGGGCGTATAACGTGACTGATCTCAACAAAACGATAAGAGAGATGATAACAAAATACACTGCCGCAGACAATTTTGAACTGACTCCAAACTATAATACGCTACGAGCCAGAATCACATTAAAAACAATTTGATAATCGATTTTTCACCAGCGACTAGTATCGCATCATTATTAAGTTTTGAAAAACAACAATACGGCAGTGTTGCAGAACAAAGTTTATCTTATGACGGAGATCTGCCTCTTAACATGACAGAAGTGAACACAATATTGATTATCAAGGTCGTATTCTGCTTTAGGACGTCAAGGTCAGACAATCTATGTTTTTTCACCAGATGTCCCAATAATTGCACTTGACGCAGTTAAGGATATTGCTAGCACTGCTGGCAACGCAGTAGGACAAAAGAACGATGATAAAATTAAAGGCAGCCCACCACCTTCAAACACGGAAATAAAACGAGCAATATCAGATATTGCACCAACAGCGGAAACAGAACGAGCTATGATAGCTACAACAATAAAATTACTGTCACCAAGTGGTGAAGAGGTAAATACGCAAACTTGTAAAGAAAAGAAGACAAATAACGCCTGCTGATTTTTAGTTTCTGTAATTTTGTGTAAATTATGGAATAAATAATGTCAGTTAAAAATTATCTCGATCTTGCCGAAGAACATGATACCGACGACACAGTGACAAAATTTGAGTACGCTGAGTATCTCGACGAAAACGCAAACGAACCAAATAAAGCTGGCGACAGAACTTTTAATACAAGAGACGAGGACGTGTTTCTATTGCCGCATAAGACAGTGTGAGAAGTGCGTGGTCAATTACTTACTGAGATAGGCGGTGATATTGCAGCTGGTGCAGAAATTGCACTTGTTGGAGCTTATTTAAAGGGGCACGTTACAAACTGGCCAATCAAACCGTGGAAGATATTTCAGTGCACTTGCCTATAGCTAGTACAATACTAAATATCGTCTCGTTCAGCGATGATTATTCGAGATCAGTGGCCAGCAATATGATATGGTTTAAAGATACCTCATTTGGGACAGCTGTTTCAAGCGAGTTTCGTACTGGTGCTGGTGTTCCTGGCCCAGATAATAATAATCTAATCGCTAATCCCGCTGGTAATACAGTTGCTGATATCGGAGACGCAATAAGATTAGCCGTTACAAATATACGACGACATCAATACAAGGAAGGATATGCTGCAGAATCTCGGCAAATAACGATGATGCTTCTGTTAAGTACAATATTTGGATTTTGCCGCGAATATAACAAAGTTTTTCGCGGAGTAAAACATGCACTTATTTTAGATCGAGCTGATCAAAACGATTGCATAATGCACGCCGCTTTTGTGGCTGAAGGACAGTTTGCTATTACAAGATTAGCGCTGTGGATGCCACGAGTTGTCCCGTCTGTAGCTAAAACGATGGAACTCGAATCATTATAGACCGCTTACACGAAAAAGTTATATTTTCAGCAAAACAGAATTTACCAAACAGCAATTCCTAACGCAATCGATTACACCTGGTGTGTTACAACTACGTCAAGGGAACAATTACCTCGATATTTGTTCATTGTACTTTAACGACAGGCACGTCGTAATGATCAAGAAATGAGCAGTTCCGTATTTGACAACCCAGACGTCAGACGAATATTTGTTAGAGTAAATTCTAAACAATATCCCGAACGTGCAATTGAATGAAATTTTGCCGTGGTCGCCACCAGAAACCTATCTCGGCCGTACATGTACCTTATGTAGGCCATGCAAAAATATCAGGACGCTGACAGTGGGTCTCAGATATCAGTAGAAGAATTTCGATCACTGTATCCTATCTTTTATTTTGACATATCAAAGCATCCCGAACGAGTTATTGGATCGACTGTTGATATTGAAGTCACTTTGACGCTTGCCGTATTGCCAGCCGAACAATATAACGTATATGCGCTAGTTGTCAGTGATAGATTCTTGACAATTGATGCGACCAAGGGAAGTATGACTATACAAGTTTAATCTAACAACGTGATATAATCAAGGAAAATGAAATACACAACCAGAGAAATATACCTAACGCCGGTCAGATTAAAAAATTATCAGCAGCGTTTGCCAAACGTAATTCTGTCTCTGTAATGATATCCCCAACGACTCCGGAGAGTGACAAAGTCTCTACAGTGAATGTAATGTTGACGCAACAGGAAATCAATAAACTTAATCGGGGAAAACCCTTTGTTCTCAAACTATCTGTTGCACAAATAATAGCGATGTCAAAATATGGCGGATTTTTGAACCAGCATTTTCTGTAATAGCTAGCGCAATACCAAAAATTCTACCTGTACTAGGAACACTGGGACTAGCAGCAGCATCAGGGGCAGTATCTGGAGCAACTAAAAAGGCGGTATCAGGCGATGGTATCAAACAAATTTTATGTAACAATAAAAAATAAAACACCAGCCAAAACGACAAAATCTAAAAATAGAAAACAAAACGTCAGCGAGCGCCAAGAAAAACAAAACAAGAAGGAATTATTATTCCTTTCGCTCCACTTTTAGCGGGGTTAGCAGGCAATCTAATTCCAAATCTGCTAGGGATAGGACGTGGAATGACTATACCAGGCACCAGACGCCGTTGAGTAGTTTTGATATAATTGAAAAATTGAATGACATTGTCGAATTTCGCGGAATGTATTCTAAGGACGAATTAGATAATGTACCAGCACGCGGTTCGTGTGTAATAAATATACAAGATTTCGATGATGGATCTGGCACACACTGGGTTGCTGTCTACGATAATAATTATTTGTTTTCGTTCTGTCTTCCTCCGAGCGACCTTATAAAAAATATATTTTTAAAATTAAAAAAATACATTACTCGTCTAATCAACTACAGCCGGTTGGAACAATCGTTTGTGGTTATTATTGTATAATGTTTATAAAACAAATGTCCCAGCCTAAATTCAATTTTTTAAAATTTATTTTACAGTTTGACATTCAACCTTCTCACGCAAATGATGAGATTGCAGTTAATTTTATCTGAACTAAGGAATATGTCAACATATTGTCTCAAATGTAAAACTAAAACAGAGAATAAGGATGAGACAACGGAAAAAACAAAAAATAATAGGATACTGCTAAAAAGTATCTGTGCAATCTGTGGTAGAAAAAAAGTACGTTTTTAGCGAAATTATCCGGAGCTGGAATGTTTGACAAGGTTATTTTAGTAAATGATTAATTGACGAAGGTAAATATTTTTGTCGACGATTAAAAAATAAAATGAAATGTTATTGTAATTGTGATAAAGATCTTTGTATAGAACAAGATAAAATTGTTACATACTGTCAATCATGCAATCGACGTGAGGTAATTGGCAGCGGTATTGACATCCACAAATTTATTGGAAAATTACCAAAACCAAAAGGAGGATGGACATTGCCTGGCCACAAATATACTGGGCCGTACAATCCACTGGACGAACAGTTAGACGAAAACGATAATCCATTACCAGGACAAGAGCCTTATAATCAAGTTGATGCAATAGCAATGCGTCATGATATTTGTTATCGTGATAGCAAACAAGATAAGCACGGCTGTGATAAGGTAATGCTAGACGAACTTAAAGATATGAAACCTGTAAATATGAGAGAACGATTTGATAGAAGGTTAGTTCAAGGAATGATAGGAACAAAATATAAACTCGGACTCGGAAAAGAATTGTATGATGATCTTGCAGCTGAATTACACAAACCTAAAAAAAGTTGTCGCAAATGCCGTTGACGATATCTGGGCGATAGATTTAGTTGATGTGTCAAATCTTGCTAAATTTAACGTTGGCGCTGATGGCGCTCCAAAGAAATATCTTTTTAACGTTGTAGATGTTTTTAATAAATATGCGTTTAGTGTACCCGTTTCAGATAAAACAGGAACATCGATAACTGATGCGTTAAAACAAATACTAACAAGTACAGAAAAAACCAAACAGAATCTGGACTGATCACGGAGCGGAGTTTTTTAAATAAAAAATTTGAGCAGTTTTTGGGGCAAAATAACATCAAAAAATATGTTACTGGAAATGAAGGTAAGATCGTTATCATCGAGCGATTTAGTCGTACGCTAAACAGGCTGATACATAAACATTTGACAACTAAAAACACAAATAAATATATTGACGATCTACAGCAGATTATTGAAAAATATAATAACACTATACACAGATCAATAAAAATGTCACCAGATGATGCAATTAAAAATCCAATAGTAGCAAATGAAAACATGTACCGCAGACATAAATTTAAAGTTGGTGATAAAATTAAAATTTCTCTGACGAAAAGAAAATTGATAAAGGATTTACCCCAAACTGGAACGAAGAAGTATTTGTTGTTGATAACGTTTTACTGACAATACCTGTAACATACGCGCTGAAGGATTTATTAGGTGAACCTGTAATTGGTAGTTTTTACGAACAAGAATTACAAAAAACTGAACAAGATATATTTGTTATTGAAAAAGTTATCAGGAAAAAGGTAACAAAAGCCTTGTCAAGTGGCGCGGTTATAGCGATAAATTTAACAGCTGGGTTCCAACCAAACAAATTATGAAATAATGTTTTTGTAGATTTCCTCGTATTTACGTTTGACAGATGTACAATTTATTGGTTCACATAACGATATTAGATATCGTCTGCGATCGTCAGAAATCGTTATTAAGTTAAATATCTTGACAAATATAAAATCGAAATTTATTATTTTTCCGTCGGTCTGGAATTCTAATATTTAAAAAGGGTTTTATCAGCCGCCAAAAGGATTGATTTTCATCTACTGTAAAATTAAATTTAAAACTTTTCTTTGTGATATGTTATTTTACATTATATCTACCAGTTCTCGATCTGCTGTAATTTTTTTTATCAACAACACCTACAATCTGGTTTTGTTCGTCGTCATTTTTAAGTAGAATGTCATCCTCAGTGTAATCAACCGAGTCGGGTTTATCTACGAGTACAGCATCAACTGCTTCAAAATTATCGTCCGCGATTATATCAGCAAGTCGTTTCATCAAGTCCATATTATAATATATTTTTATCTAATTTATAATAATAAGATGACTAACGAGATAAAATATCATCAGAGAGTTAATATATTAAATTACAGATAATTAGCCGAAACAGTGCGAAAATGTTTATCAGGGTATAGTTATTATTCTGTTGACGTTATCGTTATGCAAGGTGATTCTAATAAAATTCTGCTAACAGTGGGAGAAAAAAAAATAAACTTAATGACAGCACAGTAATGACGTTGAAATTTAACAAAGATGATGTTTTAATGTTTGCTCATAATTGTCGTACCAAAACTGAGCTAGAAAATATAATTAATCGTCATATTTGAAGTCGATTCTGTCAAATGTTGATAGTGATGTTGCTGATTTGGTTTTGCCATATGCTACATCTTTTATTGTTTTTGTACAGATTTTAAAATGTTTTGCCGCAGCTGTCATCGAAGGAAATTCTTGTTCCTCACCTGTTTCCCGATTTACTACAATGACAGGTTTAAGACATCTGAAATTAATACCACCTCCTCGTTCTCGTCTGTTATTTTCTTTAGGCGTAACAAGTTTTAGATTCGCTAGACGATTATCTGTTTTAATACCGTTGACGTGGTCTATTACTAAACCATTAGGTATAGATCCGTTAAACGTTTCGTAAGCGAATCTGTGGTTATAATAATTAGCTTGATCAGTTAGTGTTCTTCTGACATTTAGTTTAAGATAATCATTGTTATTTATGTTTCCGAACACTTGTTTAGTTTTTCTTTTTCGTATAATTTCTTCGTCAGATGCCTCGTAGAGATGAAACACTGGATGAGGTTGAAATTCGTTCTGTAAAGACAAGTTTTCAATGTTATCATCAATAACCGCGCCGTTAACATGATACACTCGCTGTCCAGCTGGTATACATCCGCAAAACAAAGTGTAAATAAAATCTTTCTTTAACATTTCAGTTCTCTCAGCATTATCACCTTTAACGCTGATCTTATAACCCGATGGTTTTGATTTACCGAACGGTTTTTGATATTTCACATGAATCACTGAACCCAATACATTTCCGGCATTACTATTATAGATTGGGTGTACGTAATATTCTTCCTGTTTCTTCGCTGTCGTCTTCATTACAGTATATAGCATTTTTATATCTCTAATTGAAAATTCAAATTCTCCAATTAAAGATATAAAATGCTATATAAATATAATGCTGAAATTGCGAGATATTGCCAAGAAGAGGAGAACCTACAAAAATAAACACTGCTTTTGCAGGATTTGACAACAGCTATCGGTTTGATAATCAAAATATTTTAATAAAATTTAACTCTACATATTTGTTTCATCTCCTGTCTCCGATTGTAACGCGAGAACTTGCAGTTCATAGAAGTATCAAGCTAATAGTGCAGTATCATGTTATTTTATCAAAGTTACATGCACTTCAAAAAAAAATACTTGACATAATCTTTGAAAATGTAGATTTCATCAACGAAATTGCCAAACCATATTTAACAGCTAAATCACGGAAACTATTAGCTGGAACAAATATTTCCTCAATCGCTGATGAAATACATCAAGAAATAAATAAAAAATTGGAGGAATGTACTGCATCAGGATCAGGATGGAAATTTGAAATGATAAAAGAAGTTTAATTTCACACAGCGAGATATAACGCACTTCGCGGTAGTTCTTACGTTGATCTCCCTCAAAAAAAAAAATTAAAAATGCTGTATAAACGTAAAGAACTTTGACAACAGATGTTTCCAGTAGGCTATTCTTTCTGCGATGTATCCAGCAGAAAAAAAAATGCAGATCGCGTTGACAAGTATTTTTGTCACGTATCAAAATTAAAGTTTAATGGTATTGACTTTCCAGTTGCAGAAAATCAAATACCAAAGTTTGAAAAGCAAAATAATATTTCAGTTAATATCTTTGGTCTTGACGAGCGTGAAAATGTTTATCCAAGGTATATTTCAGAAAAACCTTCGCAATCGACAATAAATTTGCTGTTATATAGGAATCATTACGATTGGATAAAAAAACTTTAACGGCCTAGTTGGCAGACAATATAATAAAGATAAAAATAAGAAATATTTCTGCTACCGTTGTTTACAAGGTTTTCCTAAATATGAAAAACTGCAAGATCATCTTAAATACTGTGCTAATGTTCCAAAAATAACAATGCCAGGAGAAAAAGAAAAAGTATTAAAATTTAAAAATTATAATCATAAATTACATATTCCGTTTGTTATTTATGCTGATTTCTAGTGTCTACTTGTCCCTGCGGTAGGCGCTGAAAATGATCCAAATAAATCAAGCACCAGAAAAATACAACATGTTCCCTGTGGAGCAGCTTATAAAGTAGTTTGTTGCGCTAACGATAATTTTTCAAGTCCAATAAAACTGTACAGATGTAAAAGTCCTGCCGTGTGGTTACTAAAAAGTTTAATAGATGATGTCAATAAAATTTTCAACAGATTATCTAAAACAGCTCCAATGAAAATAACATCCAAACAACAACTTGATTTTGATGAGGCAGTTAACTGTAATATCTGCGAGAAACCTCTACCTGAACAAAGTTCAGGCGACAAAGTGCGCGATCACTGTTACATAACCGGCCAATATCACGGAGCAGCACATGACAATTGTAATTTGAAATTTAATGCGCCAGATTTTATTCCTGTCGTTTTACATAATTTTCGTAGCTATGATAGTCATATCATTATCGAATCATTTGGCGATGCGGAAATTAAATCTAAACTAAAATTAAATAATGTAATAAAATGTATTCCAAACAATTTTGAAAAGTATACGTCAGTTATGCTCGGCAAATTACGTTTCATCGACAGTCTGCAATTTATGGCAGCACCATTAGACGAGCTTGTATAAGGTTGTAGCAATTTCAATAATTTAAAAAGTTGCTTTGGTGGAGACTACGTCTCTCTAACAAAAAAGGTGTTCTTCCGTATGAGTATCTCGACGACTGGAGCAGACTTGATGAAACTTCTCTTCGTAACAAAGATAAATTTTACTCGCAGCTAAAAAATGAAAATATTGCAGATGACGATTACAAATATGCAGAAGATATTTGGAATAAATTTGGTTGTAAGACACTTGGTAATTATCATGATTTATATTTGAAAGCAAATGTATTATTACTAGCAGATGTTTTCGAGAGTTTTGGTAAAGTTAGTCATGAAAATTATAGATTAGATCCGTGTTGGTATTATTCTGCACCAGGATTGTCATGGAAAGCTCTGCTAAAAACAAGCAGGACAGAATTAGATCTCTTAACTGATGTTGATATGTTTAACTTCATTGAGAAAGATATCAGAGGCGGAATCAGTGTTATAACAAATAAAATATGCGGTAGCTAATAAGAAACACTTAAATAATTACGATAAAAATTTACCGTCAAATTATATTATTTATCTAGATCAAAATAATTTGTATGATTATGCAATGTCAGAGTCAATGCCGTGTAGTGGATTTCATCGGATAACTCCAGATCAATTTCTTAAAGAAACTGAAAAAGATTCACCAGAACATGTCAGTTATTTTGTTGAAGTTGATCTCGATTATCCTAGTTCGTTACATGATCTACATGACGACTATCCGTTTTGTGCAGAGTCAATGATGATCGATTATAGTTTATTATCGCCTGAACAACAGGCAATGACAACAAGACAAAATTCGATCATTAATAAGCTAGTTCCAAATTTGTCAAATAAAAGAAATTACGTGATACATTACACAAATTTAAAACAAGCAGTAGATGCTGGACTAATTCTGAGAAAAGTTCCTCGCGTGTTAAAATTTAATCAATCACGGTGGATGTCAGAATATATTGATTTAAATACCAAACGTCGTGCTATTGCTGAGACTGATTTTGAGAAAAACTTTTTCAAGTTATTGAACAGTTCCTTGTTCGGTAAGACGATGGAAAATATCAGAAAGCGAGTCAATATTGAAATTGTAAATGATGTAAATCGCAGAAATAAATTAGTTAACGATGAAGGTTTTGTTAGTATGAAAATCTTTAATGAAAATCTTGTTGCAATACAGCGACGAAAGACAAATTTAAAGTTAAATAAACCGATTTATGTTGGTGCAGCTGGACTTGATATCTCAAAATGACTAATGTACGACTTTCACTATAATTTTACCGAAAAGCAGTGGCCAGATTCGGAGTTTCTATTTACTGATACGGATTCGCTTGCTTATAACATAAAATGTGAGGATGTTTTTCAAGATATTTATAACAATAAAAATTTATTTGAATTATCAGATTATCCAGCAAATAGTGGATTTCATGATGGTGCAAATAAAAAGGTTATTGGCAAGATGAAAAATGAATTTATGTTTGGGCCAGTTCGGGAATTTGTTGGACTAAGAAGTAAAATGTACGCCGTAATTTTAGATGACGATAAACTGACAAAAAAAGCAAAAGGTATTCCCGGCGGATATGTAAAAAAGTGTATGAAATTTGATGATATTAAAGCAGCGCTAAAAACCTGCACTAATTATATTAAAACAGATGTTATCAGAACAAATCATCACAAACTTGAAACAGATACAATTATAAAACGTGGACTAAGTGATTTTGATGATGAAAGATATTATGTTGATAGCGCAAATACATTAGCTATTGGACACTATGCCAGTACCAGAAATGATATATTTAATATCATCTTTAATTAATTTTGTCCAAACTTTAGAAATAATGTTCGAAAATTTAATATTAGTTGATGGAGTTAGTAGCAAAATTAAAACATTAATGGTTAATGGCCAACAATTATCAGTTGAATTTAATTATGAAATTTCAGGTATTTGTTTTAGTAAGTTTGATAGAATGAAACTCTCGCTTATTAAATCAGATAACAGTAAATACTTTGATTATCTTGAAAAGTTGAGAGATGAGCTTATGCTGAAATACGATATTCTCATGATCCGATCAGTCAAGAAAAATGCACCAAAATTAATATTGACCTAAACAAGTCGAAGGTTTTTGCAAAAGATGGTAGGCATGTTCTCACCAGGATAGCAATGAAAGAATTATTTCAATGTCATTGAAAAGTAAGCGGAAAAATTAAATTTTGTTTATACAAACACAAAAATCACATACAATATAGATAGAATCATGTACCAAATTTTATACAATATAGATGTACATAACAATAAAACTGATAAAGAGTGATGGATTTAGACATTTTTAACCTAGTTCATTAAAATACACGTTTCTTATTCATTCGTAACTGGAACCTAATGAAACTGCAATGCTTAGAAATTGTTCAGTTAATTCAATTACTTTTTTACACCTACCCCTATCGTCGCTGGTCCACTTATACTTTGCAAGGTCCTGCTAAACACCAGAAAGACGCACAAAGACAGCACATGTACAGTTATACTTCCAATTTTGTAAAAATATGAATGGTTCTATTGTTTGTATTCGGTATGCCTTTTGCTTCAATATTGGTGACGGAAACCTTAGGTGCGCAGAAATGCCCGACAGCATTGTAATCAGAACCGGAACTAACGTCATTTTGATAGCTCTAAAATATATTACACTGCAAATGTTTGTCAACATTTTGACCAAAATCGGCAAACCATATAACAATTTCATAACTTTTCAAACACTAGATATGTAATTTTAATAGGTCTGATCACTAGCATAAGAGGTGTAAACTTTTGGAGTATTCATTTGGCGATTGTTAGCAGAAATCTCTGGACTTATAAATACAGATTAACTCCGTCTTGTTCTTGAGGAGTGTTTTAATGTATTGCATGGATATTTCATTTACTACTCAAATACAAGCAGAATAACGAGTGCAATTTAAACAATGAATAGTAACACGGATTTATATTCTTTGATTCACATGGGTTATAAAAAAATTTTCGGAATAAAATAATGCAAGGTAAATTCTAATGTACAATAAGGGACGATTTACCGCCAAATTATCCTTGAGAGGAATAACATAGAGGGTGGGATATAAGTTTTCACTGTCTTCTTAATTCACTTGAAGAAATGCAGAGATATCACAAATTTATGTAATTTAGTGTCCTTTAACAAGTGTTTATATTTTTAACATGTTTGCAAATTCCTAAAGTCCGGAAAATTGTGATTTCAATTTTTAACCAGCTTTTGGCCTAATATCTTAAGGTTTACGAGTGGAGAAAGAAAACAAAAACATAAATATGTAATAATGAGGGTAAATGCAAAAACCGTTAACATGCAGTTCTCCTTAATAATACATCATTCAAAATACCTTGAGCATAGCTAAATACAGTCTTAAAAGGGTTCAGATCAATTTAATAAATAATCTAAACATACAATTATGAAGTAAATACATTTATTTGATCAAGATACCACTATGAGAACAAGTGATTTAAGACGGTGAAACGTAAGCAGAGCTTATGTTCGTGAAAAATCTTATTTTGAAGGTAAAGTATCGAAAAGACATTACCTCTGAGCAGTGAAAAACATGTACATAATAAACATAAGGAACAGTTTCCAAACTTGTTCCAGCTGGCTAAACTAGCTATGTACATGCCCCATCAGCAGGGGCGTCTCAGCATAGCACAATATTCATACACTGGCGAGGAACAGATTAAGCTCAGAAAAATCAACAGATTAATGCATATACAACTAGAGGTAACATCTTTTAAAGATTTTTATTTCATTAGGACTCTAGCAGAGTGTTGCTTGAAGAAAGATAAATGGATATTGTAGCGTTTGGTATATAGTGAACTATGGCCATTTTCTCCTCTCCCTCCTTTTTGTTCTACCCGTCCCCATTTTCGTAACAAGTGGGTACCACCCCATTAGATAAAATCCTGGCAGCATCTCTGAAGTGAAAGCACTGGAGTTGTAGCTAGAGAAGAAAGTATAGAAGCTAAAAGGTAATGGTTAACATGTGGGTTACAATGAATTTCTTTTTAAATATCATTTCCCTTTCATATTACATTTATTTATTTCTGTATTGGTTTTGTATAAGTTTCTTGTATTTAAATTAGCAACTGAAGCGCAACACTTGATACCGTGAGTAGTCACGGAAAACTGCAAGCTAGTCATTGAAAAGTCATTGAATTTCATCTATTCTAATCTGTATTAAACCTGTTTCATGGATTATTTCATTTATTAATTTTTTGTTGTGCTAGTGAGTATTCATTTTAATTTTATTGGAGTTTATTGGATTTGACATTCTTGGACCGATCTTTTTGTGTGCTTGTGTGGACCTGATATTTAAAGAATGCCTGGACATTGTGTTGATAACCCTTGTGGGAAGAAGCTGATGACTTCAAAGCCTGGATAGGGCCATCCAAACTTTAGACTAAAGCATCATGTCGGCTATGCAGGTCAGTAAACTTTTCACATTATTAGGTCTGGAAAGTTTTATTTTTAGGTAAGGAAAAGGTATGGAAAAGGTCATAAATCCTTTTCTACATTTGTGGCAGGAACCCTTTTAATCATTTGTTTGTATGTTCTAAATTGTTTAAAAAATCCATTACATGCTATTGTAATGTTACTTTGTTTACTGCATTTGATATTGTCCAGAAATTCTGTTCAGTTCTGTTTGACCTGACTGTTATTTCTTTTTATTTCATTGTTAAGCATCTAATAATAGAAACATTGTATGTAGTTTCTTACCTTGTTTCAGAGTCAGTGACAGTTTTGGTAAACAACGTTTTCATTTTTTATTTTTTTATTATTGTTCTTCCTCACAGTAAGAACCATTAAGTCAAGGTCATACCTGGAGCACGTGATATGAAGCATGTGTTTATTGTTACAAACTTCTAATTTTTCTAAAAGGTTGACCCTCATCCGGGAATTTGTTTGCGTCTTAAACTTGTGTATAACTGTTGTCTTTATATAAGACTGGCAGTCGGGCTTAAAACACTTCAGATGTCAAGTTGTGTTTGTTTGTGACCAGTTTGAGTTGAAATTTTATTTTATTGAATTTCAAGTGATTTTTTTCCTGGAAATACAAGTGCTCCTATAAAATTCTTGGACGAAGACATTCATTGCAATTTATATGGAATTCAAAACTGGAATACTATTTTCTGTGATTCAACAAGAACTGTTGACACAACAGCACTTCGAAGGTTACAATAGACGTCGTCGCCTTCCATTTTGGATTTCATCGGGACTTGAACTCAGATTCATTCAAGACTTTTTAATACTAGGACTTCTATTTTTTAATTCTTGGATTATTTTTGGATTTGATTCGTAAAACCGTAAGTTCTTTTTTCTCATTTTTCACTGGGTATTCTAGGGAAATAAATTATATGTCAAATTTTACAAAGCTTGTTGTCTTCACTCTTTTCTCTTACGTTTTGTAAGAGCCTAGGCTCTCGTAACAATATATATATATATATATATATATATATATATATATATATATATATATATATATATATATATATATATATATATATATATATAATGTTACGGCATTTGTATGCGAAAATATGAACGAATTTTGAGGTTCTTTTCTGAGTAATACTGTACGACATTGGGAGTGCAGTATTAGAAAAAAAATGAGTTAATATTTTTCAATACAAATGCAGTACCGTTTTTATTATATACTCATTCGTTTTCCTGCATAAGGCTTAATAATAAAGGAAAACACTACCAGAAACAAAGTAATTGAATTTATGCTGTATTTGAAAATAAATACACAACCGTAAATTCATTAATGCACAATAACAATATTAACGCAGACATAACACCACCAAGCGACCTTCGAACTTCGTCGCGCGTTCGACATCAACTTTTAAAAATTCTCGTTTTGGTCAACTTAAAATTTAAATTAGAGTCCTATCTTGAATAATGGATGGATTTTGATTTTCTGTTGATCTATCTCAGTTCTGCTTTTCTGCTTATGATGGACTGTATTTATTGGGTTGATTCAATGCAGTAAGGAGAATGTTATTTCAATTGGAAATATATAGTACAATTTCGGTGTGTATCAGGTTTTCCATGTCATGTGATAAGTCATTGGGATTTGCAGAACTAATTAAGAAAGTACATTTTGAGGAAATTCAAAATATTTATGACCATTCTTATTACCAGCTAAAGAAGTCATATTTATTTCCATTTTCTTGCATGCTCGCTATTGAAGGGACACCAGCTATGACCTTTATCATACTGTTTATGTCTTCTATTGATAGCTTAACATTGTATCAGAATAGTTAAATGGGTAAATTGCAAAGCAGCTGTTGTGTGACACAGTCCATTTACCCAGTGGAAATAATACTTTTTCGTCGCCTTAGCTTACTGGCTCTGACTCTCTTAGTTTCCTACCAAAACTTTCAGTGCATTTCTTTCTCGAATTTAGTGTTTTGACTTGCTTGTAAAATGATACGTTACTAATAAATATGCGATAGCCCTTGGCTTCAGTATGCTTATCTATGGTATTCTATAGACCCTAGAGAGCACAGGCCACAGTCTGAACCATTCTATTTGCAAAAAGTTACGAATAATTCTCCTAAATAACTGTTTAAATGATCAGAATGTTTTTTTTTAAACTACTGCGTCTCTCACATTTGTTAGTGACATTGCAAATATCACGTTCATTAGTTTCCTTGTTTCAAGTTTCGTTTGTGACTCAGTGAACTCGTCCACATCATTAACATAATATCTACTTTGAAATGAACTAATCAGCTTCTTTAGTTCATTCACAAACAAATCTAATCAACCAAAACCGTCTACAACATGTGTGCAAATGGTTTGTCTACAAAGTAGTTTATAATACACGATACTATTTTTAGATAGACGTGTCGTGCAGTATAAAGATGTGCAGCATCGAAAATACTGCACGATTCTGACAATGTGAAGTTAACCAAGAACAAATGAACATATAATAAATATAATTATTAAATAGGGTTTCTTAATTTTTTTAATGTACCATTATTATTACTATTATTATTATTATTATTATTATTATTATTATTATTATTATTAATTGCAGCAGCAGTAGTAGTAGTAGTAGTGGTTTTACTAGTTTTCAAAGGCATCATGTATCTCTTATTCATCTTACTAATTTATAAATCCAAAGATGTTAATTAGCAAAATTTGGTGTCTGACACGAAATTTACTAATGCTGGATATCTAACGATGGAGAGTCATTAGTTCTACATATAGCTTGGTCGATTTTGAAAAATCACAAATCCTTGTAATGAACTAATCATTGTAATACTCTCGCACTTGCACGCGTTCAGTTTGGTATTAAAGGGAAAATGACTTACCACGTACAAGTGTGATCAGAAGTTCTTTAAAAGACACTTCAGTTTTTGTTCTGTATCAAGTGTTTTAGTGATTGTCATTCAAAGAATACTTTTGGATGGCGGAGCTGAACTTGCAGATGTTTTCACTTGAGTTAGTTTTTGCTTGGGGACAATTTGATATAGAAGTGAAGACATTTATATTTCGAAGAAAACTTTTATCATGACATATAAAGTATAATGAAACAACAAAATACATCTGACTGGATGCAAATTCAATACCTCATATCTTTAAATTCACTCTAGTCATAGATCTTTTCTGAATATAACACACTTTGGCAAATATGAAATGAAAGTCTTCAAGAGCACTTCAAAAACAAATATTATTAAAAATGATTTATGTTAGGCCTATTTTATTTCTAATGTAATCTGCCTTCTTACCTTTATCACATATTCCGCATATAAACGAGCCTCTTTTGGATAAATGCCTATTGCGGTTGGTCTTATCGTTTAAGACCTGGTGTAACAATAGTTAAGCTACCTATTATCGTACAGACTTTACCTGTAAAGGAATCACCGTGTTGGATCCACTAAACTTGACAACATATCTTTATCCGTAATCACCATGCCGAATCCATTAAACTAAACAACATGACGTTATCAGTAAAGAAATAACCATGTTTTATCCAGTACACAAGACAACATTACTTTATCAGTAAAGTAATGACATTGTTAAATCTAGTACGTTAGACAACATTGCGTTATCAGCCAGGTAATTACCATGCTTGACCCATT
>JAECUM010022750.1:0-2500 GCA_016617855.1 Megalonaias nervosa | reverse complement strand
TATTTAAGCCCTCGTGGATCAGGGACCTGGGACACGAATTATTAGTGTGTTAATGATGTCATGAACCATTGTAAATTGTACTCGTATTGTGACCTACATGTGTACAATGCAAACAAACCAGTTTAATGGCTTTTATTCTCTCCGTTTCGTTAACCGAAGCAGTCATTGTTATTATTTTCATCTTACTGTAGGCAAATAATTCTAATTCATAATCTTAGTCATTGTAAGTGTTTATCGTACAGTACAAATACTTTCTAATTCATAGTCTTGGTCACTCTAAGTGATATCATCGTACAGTATAAATACTTTTTAATTCATAGTCTTAGTCACATTAAGTGATATCATCGTACTGTAGGTAAATACGTTTTAATTCATAATCTTAGCCGTTGCAAGTGATATCATCGTACAGTACAAAAAATTTCTAGTTCATCGTCTTAGTCATTTTAAGTGACTTCATCGTACTGTAGGTAAATACGTTTTAATTCATATTCTTAGCCATTGTAAATAATTTCCTTGTATTGTAGGTAAATACGTTCTAATTCATAATATTGCTTTGCACCTTCTTTTGCTTCATATGCTATTTAGGTTTTATTGTTTATCTAAAATCATGAGGACAGCAAAATGGTACAATGCGTAATGAGCTATTAGTATATGGAATTCAAATGGTATTCTAAATTTCTTTCGGTTTATAGTGTACTGAAAAGCTTCTGTACCAGTGCTATTTGCGAAAGCCGCTTCTGATCCTAACTTAGTTTTCCATTACTTAGTTCATGCTCTGTTTAGTTTGTTCTCATGGGAATCGGTAGTCTCAAATCTCTAAGTGCCATGAAAATGTTGTAATAATTCATCTAAAAATGTCAACACTTCTATGAGAAATAATTATTATTTAGTCATTCTTCCCAAAATGTTTACAACTGCCTTACTAGCATCTCTTATAACCTTTATATATCAATAACAAAATACCAGGTAGAATCAAATCATTTGGATCTAACATAGGTATTACCACTTGAAGCATTTGTTATCATTTTAGACCTCTGGTGTATGTGTGTGCCTGTGATACATCCATGCGTTGAATTAATCTATTTAACACCATGTGATTTCTATTTACCTGTTTGTGACGAATTATGTTGCCATTGATAACTTTTTAATCTTTTCATCTTCAGAACTTGTTCCCTCTCTAATCACGGCTACACCATGCCCAACATGAAAATTAATATCCATTATAACGCAATAAAATAAATTCAGTAGCTATTTATCCATCAGAAGGATGGAACGAATCAGTATGTCAGGTTGCTTATGTTTCAGCATCAAGGTGATTTTAAGAATTAGAGAAGTGTATATAACTTATGTATGCTCTCGTGATCATTCAACTAAGTAATCGAATGACTTTACTCCCCTTTGCAGGATTCATTGACTGATATTGTTATTATTTGGATTCTATTGTTTTTGTTTTTGGAATTTTGTCCGCAATGCATCGATGGATAAGTTGTCTCATTCTTTTGTTATTGCAAAATTTGCAACAAATAGTTGAAACATAAATATTAGCTCTGCCCACCATAATTGATAATGCTACCATATTGATATGCAAATTTCTTATGGTAAAATATCAAAGTTTAAATCAAATGATTTGTCACTAAAAGATAATACGTTCGTAATTCTTTATTATATTTTCAGTAAATTTATCGCTAGCTGGATATTATATTATAATACATTATATTATAGTACATTATATTACATTATATTATATTATATTATATTATATTATATTATATTATATTATATTATATTGACTAACCTTTTACTTTTATCCTTTACCTTGTATGGCCTATTTAGAAGTTTCCTTATTGACAGTTAACCTCGGGACTACATGCTTACTTATCTTTGGAAGGATTTATCATCGTAAAGATTTGTTGACTTCATCATTCATACTACTTACTTAATGCCACATAAAGGATTCTTAAGCTAAATATGATTAGAAAGAACATTCAGGAGCGGACATAATATATAAGACTGGATACTTCTTACGGGAGACCAGAACGCGCGTGCACACACAGATACATTCACTTTCTATATACCCCACAGAATCTAGATCCAGGTCCAATGATGGTGTGACATTGCATAGTGGGGGTGTACTTCTCTCCTGGCAGTTTCAACATAAACTTGTTCCATTCGTCCAATTCACCAGCAACGTAATCAGGCTTCCTGGTTAGACAGGCTCTGAAACACGAGATAGATAGATAGATAGATAGATAGATAGATAGATAGATAGATAGATAGATAGATAGATAGATAGATAGATATGTAAGGTTTCTGGCTTCTTTCCTGCTCACTCACCTTCCTACTTACATACACGCGTACCAAGTGAACCTACATACATACATGCGCTTGAATGTTTGCACAGAGACAGAAAGACAGATACGCATTTTCATGAAGGATAAAATAGCCCATATATATATATATATATATATATATATATATATATATATATATATATATATAT